>CAJUYH010006622.1:0-19646 GCA_910591685.1 Galerucella tenella | reverse complement strand
CCAAGAAGGGTATTATTTCAACCATACTTTGATACATGAACCAAATAATATGTTATCAGTAGTAATAACCCAAGAACATTGATAATTGTTCGAAAAAATTTTATGACAGTTTTCGAAAGCTTGTTGCTTGTTGCCTACAAGCAACAAGCTTGAGAAAGTTGTCATACAATTTTTGAGCATTTATCAATGTCCGACGGTTATTCGGATAGAAAATTTTTTGCTTATTATAGAAAAAGAACAGATCTACAACAATTTATCTCTAGGTGCAATTAACAAAGGAACAATTAGAAAAGTTAAATGTGACATTTCGAAATATTAAATATTTGAAACTTCAAAGTCGAAATAAATCAATATGCGTCCATAGCAACGTGAAAACAGCCCCAAGGTCTGTTATTAGTGTAATATTGACATGATTGGGTGAAATTGGTCATGTGATAAAAAATGAGGAAATTTGATTGGTTCTTGGAACTGTTAGAAAATTTTCAGTAGTAATAACCCAAGGACATTGATAATTGTTCGAAAAAAATTTTATGACAGATTTCGAAAGCTTGTTGCTTGGAAACAGACCGACGCCGTAGGCGGAGGTCTGTTGCCTACAAGCAACAAGCTTGAGAAAGTTGTCATAAAATTTTTGAGCATTTATCAATGTCCGAGGGTTATTCGAATAGAAAATTTTTTGTTTCAGTATTACAAACAAATCGTGACATTTCGAAATATTAAATATTCGAAACTTCAAAATCGAAATAAATCAATATGTATCCATAGCAACGTGTGAAAATTGCCCATGGTCTGTTTTCAGTGTAATGTTGACATGATTGGCTGAGATTGTTCATATGATATAAAATGAGGAAATTTGATTGGTTTTTGGAATTGTCAAAAAATTTTCACTGTAATGTTGACATGATTGGGTGAAATTGTTCATATGATACAAAATGGGGAAATTTGATTGGTTCTTGGAACTGTCAAAAATGTTTCAGTGTAATTGATTGCTAATTGGCTAATTTTGAACACGTGACTGAAAATACACAGTTTTTATAGGTTTAAAAATCAAATGAAAAATTATCGCCGAAAAGATCCCGCTTCATATGGGATTTGTAATACATGATGGTAATACTCAGTGTCATTTTGATGCTATTGGTATTTTTTTCTCCTCACGATTGGCTGTCAGGATCGTTCAAAAAATAATCTGTAGTGAGAGAATAAGTACTTCAAAATAATCAGGTTACCTATACATCGATAACTAAAGAGTGTCAGTTTGACAGTTTAAATAATCTGACCATAGATAAACAAATACTTATGATAAACTGACCCGTGGCGCCCTCTATTTGTACGAGTGGCGCCACCTTGTGAGTCCCGTCAGTACCTCTAACACAAATCAGATGGTTGTAAACTTCGCTAACAGCCGAAAAAGAAGATTCCTGTAATTTTGCAGTTTTTGGCGACATACTCAAAATTACTGTAATTTTACTTTTATTGCAAAATGACATTTATGGTCAATTTTTTGATAATTTAATTTAAATTTAAATATCTCTGTTGGCCAGCTATATTCCACAACTTTGCCATTTTTTGTATATCTTTGTATCTCTACAAAAGATACTTTTATTTTCTCTGGAATAGATTGTAATTCTTTCCACCTCTTGCTTCACGAGCTGATTCGAAACTTAGTTGGACAAAAGAATTAAATTCAATATTGTTTATAGTATTTTATCTAATTCCGCTATCAAATGTGACACTTTACGTCACTCCTTGACGTTAGGTAACGTCACATTTTTCATAATCTTCATATATCAGTTATAAAAAGTAGTTATGTAAAAACTTTACGTAACTGTTTATGTTTCAACATAGAGATATACCACATGAGTTTCAAAGAATAATTTATTAATTAGGTATAGTTTGGCAAGTTTATCTGAAGCTATACGGGATCGGTAAGAGGCGAGGAAAAACATGGCGCCTATCTGTCAAACGTACAAATGGCTTACGGTACCTATTTTACCAAGTAAAACTGAAAATACAAAGGTATAACGCCACTGGATAAATCAATATCAGTCAACTGACGAAGTGAGAGGGAAGATCTCACGCACGCGCTTGCCAATAAGAAGTCAGCTGGTCGATACAAATCACCAATTATGTAATTCGAGGGTGTGGTCATTATGGTATTCGTACAACGCTGCCAGAGCTTCAAAAAGCCCATAACATAATATTTGGAAAAGTGTTCATCTTTAAATATTCATAAATTTAAAAAATAATGTAAATAGAATAAATCCAAGGAAACAAGTACATTATAAAATTAACGTTTAAACATATTTTTAATATTGTTGATAATAAAAAGACCCTTTTCTAATTATTATCACTACATAGTAAGCACTTCAGTTTTTTCATAGTTAAATGTGGCAATGTCCAATTTTTCGACTGCATTCCTTTCACGGTTTCAGATAAACTTGCCAAAGTATAGGTACTGTCAGAACTGACAATTATTTCATTATCTAAACTGTACAATTAACCCATTATTTTAATTCAATAGTATGTTGAGATTTATAAACATTGAAAACATTATTCAGGACACAGTTATTTAAAGTAAGTCAATTTTCTGGGTGAATACATCATAGTAACAATACTTCTAGCTCCATTTGATTCCACTTCAATATTATCATTGTAATTGAAGATTTTATTGAATATTATGAAAGCGCGGAATTAGATAAAACGTTGTACGTAAACACGTTATGAAGAGAGCGACATTGTTCAACACGCGTAATTTGCAGAACTCGCTAGCGCTCGTTTTGGCAAATATTACGCTTGTTGAACAATATCGCTCTTTTCAAAACTAATTACGTAAATATCTATTTCATGGAATTAATTTCTTTCCATATTTTTTTATTTGAATCTATTCCGTATTTAAAAAAAAATCCTGATATCCTTGAACACACGAAACGTCGTTAGAAAGCTACTTATTAAGCTAGCCATAGTCAAACCAATTAAAATTTTCCTCAACCATTTTTTGATATTCCCAAAAATAAACGTGTGTCAATAATAAAGCTATTATTCTTTTACCCTGAAAAAAACACTCATTGCAGACACATTTTGGTACCATTACATTGGTCCCCCAAAAAGACAACTTAACTCCCATTCAATCTATTTCGTAAATATTATGGTTTCCAATATTCCAATTTAAAATGATCAATCAATTTTGATAATTCTACCTACATTTTTTAGTTATTTGCTTAGCGAAAATAAACCCAATATTTTTCAGGCCCTCTTCAACAGAAGAAGAATTTCTTCATCCTACAAATATGGATTACGTGTCAGCCGAAAAAATTGGAAAGACAGTAGGACACTGCGACTATCATTATCCAAAATGTAAATTAGACTTTTTAGAGCAATATTCTAGATTTTTGAAATAAATTTTTGATTTGCAATAGCTTTATGTATTATTTTAACATTCATCATACAAGTCTAAGCAAAAAGCCGTTTTACGAAAATCTGAATAGGTCGATAGGTATAGTTGAAATAATACCCTTTTTGGTGTGCGTCATCGATGGTTAATCTCCTTCTATCACATTACGTAGGAAGAAATGGAAAAAAGGCAGGTCTGTGATTAATCCTGATAAAAATATCACAATAATGAACCGTTTGAATGTTTTACAAACGTTAACCCTAATCTTTGACTTACAAAAATTTGATTGGTTGATGTTTAGATTACGCGCCAGCACAACCTATCAATCGCGAGGTTGAATTACCATGAAGGCGTAACTTTTGTAGCGGCAATGTGTCTTACGTCTTTTTCTACTGTCACACTGACAGTTCTTGTCAGGTGTGTACTTTGTGGCTTACGGTCAATTATTATTTATGAAAAGTGAATATTAATCTTATTGTTTTATTTATTTAAATAATTTAAAAATATGCCTAGATACACGGAAAAACATCAGTATTTTGAAAGTTCTCATGTATTTTCAGTTAGAAAAAGAAGCTGGTAATTATGAATTGTATTGCCTTCTCGAATTTGGCTGAATACGATCCAGATGATTTTATTTATCAAATCTAAGGTTAGCTACTTGTCAAAAGAGCAAATAAAATAAACGACATGCCGAAAAAACGGATAGGGTTAACGTTTGTAAAACATTCAAACGGTTCATTATTGTGATATTTTTATCAGGATTAATCACAGACCTGCCTTTTTTCCATTTCTTCCTACGTAATGTGATAGAAGGAGATTAACAATCGATGACGCACACCAAGAAGGGTATTATTTCAACTATATTCAATTTGAATGCTCTATATTTCACTTAAAAATTTTATTATACAGGGTAATACATATTCACATGGACATTTTTTCATGTTATAAGCTATACTCCAGGGGTCACCATTAGACTCGGGGTCTATTTTAAGAAATGAAATGACCATTACGGACCGCACAACATTTTAGAGAAGGAAATATTTATCAAACAAATAAAATTACGGAAATACCGAAGATATTTGTTTACATATAAGTGAAATTGGTGCTATTGACATTAAACCCTAGAGATGTTCATCAGTAAGTCGAGATCGAACATTATTCTTGATGAAGTTCCGTCAAACGGTGTGAAGTCGATCGGCAGGGGTGAAGTCGATCAAACTGGGATTTCCACTTGTTTTTGAGTATATGGCAACAGCACATCACAAATCAGCTGATTTTTATTAACGGTCGTGTGGCTAACAGATAAACAAACATTATACTGGTGAAGCAGGTTGATCTTGAAAGGTGAGTTTTCCAAAAATAATTTAATAGTAGGAAGCAAAATATATCAATCAGTAAACTATGCGAAATCAAACATCTGCACAGCCGAACCTATAAAAACTAGGCCCGTCCTAGGCCCTCTAGGTTATAAGGAATATCATCAAGAAAAGGTGTGCCCAATCTGATATGCTAAATTATTTTTTGTGTGGTTTCAATTGGAATTTTTGTGTGCCGAATCAAAACAACGGAGTGAAGTGGATCACGTGATTTTCGCTGTATTTTGTCAGTTTTTGAGGTTGTGTTCAAAGCAATTTGTTTTCGCTCGATTTTCTCATATAAATCTCATTTACTAGCGCAGTGGCGTATCGTATTTTATTAATTTTTTTAATTTATTCTTATAGATGCCACGAAAATATGTAAAAAGATTGGTTGCCTATGGCAAAAGAAACTACGACCGCGCTTTCTTAGAGAGAGCGCTGGATAGAGGGCGCAAGTATGCGAAAAGCGTCATAAATGTTTGCAGTGCCATATACGACTCTAAACAATAACTTTCACGGGAAACATCCCTTAATATATGGTGGTCAACCTGCTCTTGACGAACAGTCTGAAACTTTATTAGTGAATGCTTTGCAAACCTGTGCTGAGTGGGGTTTTCCATTGAAGCCTATTGATATAAGCGGCCTCACTGAAAAGCGATTTATCAATAATATGCCAGGAGAAGGCTGGTTTAATGGCCTGATGAAGAGACATCCTCGGCTTACAATCAAGCTTGCAGAAAATACAAAGCGTGTAAGAGCTACTGTAACATACGAGATTATTGAGGATTATTTCCGAAATGTGTCGAAAATAATTGAGGATATCCCAGCACAAAACATCGTGAACTACGACGAAACGAACTTCGTTGACGATCCCGGGGCTGTTAAAGTGGTGATGAAGAAGGGAAGCAAACACGCCTACAGGACACTTGACACTACCAAGAGCGGCACAACAGTTATGTTCGCTGCTGCTGCTGATGGAACTCGTCTCCCTCCGTATACGGTTTACAAAGCTAAACATCTTTATGAAGGCTGGAAGGAGGGCGGATTACCAGGAGCAATGGACAACCGGTCTCCAAAGGGATGGTTTGATTCTGAATTGTTCGAAGATTGGTTCAGGAGCGTAGCACTTCCATTTTTCCGAAAGTTAGACGGGACAAAGCTGCTTATTGGAGATAACTTGCAAAGTCATATTACTGTCAGTGTTATTGAAGAATGTGAAAATGACGACATTAAGTTTGTCTTACTCCCCCCCAATTCAACCCACATGCTTCAGCCACAGGACGTGGCTTATTTTCGCCCCCTGAAAGCATCATGGAAAAGAGTCCTGGAGGAGTGGAAACTGAAGAATAGGGGTTTTTACCAAAAACTGTATTTCCCAGAATGTTGAAATTCGCAGTTGAGGGGCTTGGGGATCGTGAAATGAACAATATCTTAGCTGGATTTAAAGCATGCGGCCTAGTTCCCTTCAATCCAGTTGCTGTTCTTGCGAAGATAGCAAGAAAAGGGCCTACTACACCGGAGGAAAGAATCAGAGCAGAAACTTCAATGACATCAGCCCTTGTAGATTATTTACACCAGCTCAATACTGGGCCAAGTGATGCCTCCAAGCGAGGAAAAAGATTGAATATAGTCGCTGGCAAAAGCATTGGCTCAGAGGATTTACAATAAGAAAATCCGAGGAGTTGCAAGCAATTCAAAACGCACAAGAGACAAATAAGCGACAGCGAAGATGAAGATGACTTACAGACATTGGAGCGGGAGGGACAGAATGTCAACATAGATGATTATAAAATTGGAGAAAGTTCTGCTGAACCAGAAGACATTCCTGACTAATCCGGCGGCTGTGATACAGGAGACTTTATAATCACCAAATATGAAACTAATAAGAGAGAAATTGAAATTGAAATTATTGAAATGTCAGAGACTGAATTAGTTGTAAGTACACTGCGTAAGCATGCTTCCAACAAATCTGTGTTCTTCAGTTTTCCGAATATTCCGGATGAGTCTGTCATTAACAGGGAGCAGATTGTCCGACGTGTTATTTTGAAGTCTCCGATAGCGGCAAATTTTATTTCTCGCTTGGAGAAGAACTGGAAACGCTCCAATAAGGAATTTTTATGCGTTCTTTTGTTTTTTATGTGTTTTTCTATTTTTAAGTTTAATTTGTCCATGAAAGGTTTGTTTAATCTAGAAATCAACGGCTGTTTATTTTTTCTTAATATATGCGTTTTATTGCAAAATTTTTCTGAAAATGTAGTTTAACATATATACATTTTATTTTTTAATGGTCGACTACACCCCCAAACGGCTCTGAAATGGAAAATATACATTTTAAAAGCGGTGATCGACCTGACCAAGAACCATGGAGTGAAGTCGATCACCCTTTGATTAAAAATTTAAAAAAAATTACTCCATCTACGACCTTTTTCTAGGAACCAATCGACAACCTAAGCATCAGGGATGTTATATTTTTAATTGCATCAAAATAAAATCATTAGTTTTTCAGTTATCTCAAAAAACGATCGACCCCGTTTGGTTCATCTTCGAAAATGCTGCTTCATGAATATATATGCTGACCCAAACAAAGTAAGAGGCTTCAACGCTTATTTTTGTAGTTCTGGAACTTTATTACTGCACAAATTTTATCCAGAACTGTTCACTGGAAAATTCCGCATGTTTGTGTTTTTTTACGAAAATTATTTGCTGAAGTCCAATCATGGTTCAAAGGATATGTATTTAAAAGTTCTAAAATACTGAAAAATATTTCTAAAACGCAGCCTTTGCTTAACCATCTCATATTATCATTCAACAGTAGATCGTCATAGGTACTTTGCATCAACTTCATGGAATGATTTCAATCCGCGATTTTGCAGTGATTGAAATTCACTATTTTTATCACTTCGTCACACGTCAACAAAGATAGTAAAGGATATATTCTCATTAAATCCACACAAAATGGGTCGGCCTTCCGCCATTTGCAAACCATGCTATACTTTTTTCTATTTTCTAAACTTCCTTGAAGAGCTGATTCCAGAAATACCGAATACAAGTGAATATTTACAAAGCTATATATTTTTTCAACTTGAGGACATTTTTTACAAAATTAGTAAATATTCGACAAAATAGTAATAATAATGGTAGGGAAGTCAAAAAATGAGTGGAAAATAGTATATTAAAGTATAAGTGGATATTAAGCAAGCAAGTGTTTTAGAGACTAGTTATCCACGAACACTTCACACTATTTTTTTTTCATTGGTGCACTTTGATAGTATAAATACTGGTATATCTATTACTACTACAACAACAAGAAATGGAAATAAGAACTAATAATGTAAAATGGTTGAATTGCGTTTTCATGGAAATGAGGAAAACATGAACTAATTTGCATTTTGATGGAAGTTCAACCTCATTGAGTTTTGGGAATGTTAACACGTTGATGCGTGCTTTAAATAGGTAAAATGGTTCACCAATGAAAAACATAATTTGTAATGAACTCATTATATACTTATATGAAAAAAGTTTATGGTTCCGTCTATCAGATTTGGTAGGTGAGCCTTGATCAATATCTGTACTGATAAAAATCCTGATATAGTTTGATTTTTTTATTTAAAATAACGATTTCTCAAAAATTCAATAGTTGAGCTTTTCCTTTATGAAGATCCATACTGGAGGGTGGAATAGAAAAATCATTATATTTGAGCTGATGTTCAATTAAACTTGTGAAGCATTTCGCTAACACAGTGGTTTTATCAAACTAGTGAAAATTATCATATTATAATTTTTAATTTATACAGCGCATAAAAACGGATTTTGGGAATATAAGCAATAGTATTAGAAAATATTCACATGAAAATAAGTACAAAAGAAGCCTTAATAGAGAATTCTACGAATATTCACAAAATTATTAAATTATTCCAAATAAAAGCTCTGATGTCGTGACAGAATCGGAGATTTTTCCAAATTGAAATATTGGTGATGTAATACTTCGTGTGGAAGAACTTTTAATGGTTTATTTAATTAATGTTTTTACATGGTAAAGGAATACTAATTCAATTCAATCAGAGAATACTTTCACAATAAACCAAATGCAATATTTGATTATAAGCATCCATATAATTTTCAGATGAATTGACTGTCAAGAATTCCATCCATTAGCATCTTGACAATTAGCAAATTCACAAGTACAATCTTCTTGCATAGTGGGAATAACTCCACTCCGCGTGCCATTGTATTTCAATATAAAGCATTTACAATATGCCTTCATTGACATAATCAACCTGCGAAAAAGTGCAAATTATAAAATGGTATTTTGGAGGTCATTCGGCTAATGCAATCGTTAATTGGTTTATTGTGGCATTTGAAAATCGCCCAATTCCTTCAAAGTCAACAATTTTAAAAATAATTAGTAATTTCGAGATATATGGATGTGTTTCATACTGTAGAAAATGCCAAGCTTCGGAATATCCAATCGAACGTCCAATAAACGATGAAAGGCAAACTAGAGAATTAAATGTTTGTTTAGCAGTTGAATTAGTAGGGTCAACACAGATATGACTTTGAGGAAGCCAGATGGTGAATATACCGAAAATGAGGAGGAAAGAGTCCGACTCTTACTAGAAACTCATTTTCCAGGGAGTACCCCAAATAGGGGAGATAATCCTCTCGAAGGTCACAATAGGCCTTCAAGAGAAAGTATTACAATGGCCAAACACATTTGTAGTAACGATAGGTTGAAATGGGTCATGAACACCTTTTCACCTTTCAAGGCACCAGGAGCAGATGGAATTTTCCCAGCATTGCTCCAGAAAGGACAAGACGAAATTCTACCGCATCTAATTAGAATTAGTCGAAGCAGCTTAGTACTGGGTTACATACCTGAAGCATGGAAAACACAACAAACCCCAAATCCTTTAGACCAACTAGTGTAACATCGTTTGTACTCAAAACGATGGAAAAGGCTATTAATAACCATATTAGAACGGAAATCCTAGAGAGACTACCTCTCCACCCATGTCAGCATGCTTACCGGGCAGGCAGATCTACGGAGACTGCACTGGTACAACTGACGGAGGATATCCGAGGTGCTCTAGACAACCAAGAAACTGTAGTATGAGCATTTTCGGACATAGAAGGAGCTTTTGACAATACTCCACATGAGACAGTCAGAAGAGCATTGGACAGAAGAGGTGTAGACAGCACAACATCCAAATGGATGTCGGAACTGCTCACCACAAGAATAGCAGAGACGAGGACGAGCAAAGACATTGTCTCCATCTGCACTACCAGAGGATTCCCACAGGGAGGAGTAGCATCCCCATTAATGTGGAGTCTGACGGTTGACGAACTCCTGTATGGTTTGACGGATCTCGGAATATCCTGCCAAGGATATGCCGACGATATTGTCATAACAGCCAGGGGGAAATTCGAAAACACCCTCTGCGATATTGTACAAAAGGGTCTGAATTTAACTATACAAATAGCTGGTGTAGGCAAGTGGGACTTAGCATCAACCCCACTAAAACCATTCTGATAGCCTTCACTAACAAAAGAAAACTCAACCCCAAAACCATAAAACTTGATGGGAACGAGATTGAATGGAGACAAGAAGTCAAGTATCTAGGTTCAACTTTAGAAAGTAAACTCCTGTGGAACAAACACGAAAAGGAGATTACATACAAGGCAAAAATGGCTATAATGGTGTGCAGGAATCTGGCAGGAAGAAACTGGGGCTGTAACCCAAAAATCCTAAGCTGGATGTACACTGCCATAGTGAGACCTTTCATCACTTATGGAGCCATTGCGTGGAGTAGTAGAACTAGCCTATTGACGACGAGAGAAAACCTCTCCAAAATTCAAAGACTAGCCTGTATATGCATTACAGGAGCAATGAGAACATGCCCAACGGCAGCCCTGGAAGTGACCATTGGAAAGATCTAGTAGGGCTTATACAATCAAAGACTCTTCTGGGTGACTACAACCTGTTGAGATCAAAAGAATGCATAAGTCAAAAAAAAATTGCGATGAGAGTTTTAACAGGGATATTAACGGGATATTGTCGCCTGAATGGGCACCTGAAAAAGCTCAAAATAGTGGAGGAAGAAGAATGCAGATTTTGTGGAATGGAAGAAGAAACCTCCATCCACATACTTTCCAACTGCACAGCACTTCAGAATCCTAGAGCACAGCACCTGGGAGATTACTGGATAGAAGAGGAACATTTGCCTAAGTTGAAGCCTGCAGACATCCTAAAATTCCTCCGGGAAATAGGACTAAAGGAACTACTAGTTTCTGAGACTCTCCTCAGAAACTGAGTAGAAGTAAGGGGGCACAATAGATATTTTAGGTCTCAGTGAATGTCACCCCAAAAATCACACATACATACATACATACATAGCATTTGAAACAGGACAACCATCTTCTTCAGGACAAATTGCTGAAAAGGTCAACATGGATAAGAGAACTGTACAGAATATTTTGAAACGGAACGGGTACCATTGTTACAAGGTTCAGACAACACAGGAAATATTTCCCGAGGACAATATCAGACGAATGGATTTCTGTGAGGAGATGATGGAACGTCAATATGCTGACAAAAACTTTTTAAAAAATATTTTATTTACGGATGAGTCAACTTTTTCATCACACCAAAAACACAATCCATCCGTCACAAGATATTGGTCTCAGGAAAATAAACATCTAAGCATTCCAATCCGAACACAGTATCCGCAGAAGCTAAATGTTTGGACGGGTATTTTAGATGACCACATTATAGGTCCTTTTTTTATTGAGGGGAACTTAAACTCCGCCAAATATTTAGACATCAAAAAATCAAGTGATTCCAGCAGTTCTCCTTATACCCGATGTTGATCTCAACAGAATTTGGTTTCAACAAGATGGTTGTCCAGTCCATAATTCAAGGATAGTAATGGATTTTCTAAGCTTTACATTCCCCGAAAGAATAATTAGTACTAATGGTACAATTAAATGGTCTCCAAGATCACCTGAACTAGCTCCAAATGATTTTTTTAGGGATTTTTAAAAAGTAGCATTTACCATCATGCATTTAAAAGAGCTAATAATTTAAATGAATTGAGGGTGATAACAGCACGTTTGTGCCATCATTACGCCCAATAGTCTTAGAGATCAAATCTTTATCACAGATTTGGTTATTGTCTGGCACAGCAAGGTGGTTTATTTGAGCACTTAATTCGTTAAAATTATGTTTATCTTTAGAATGGATTTTTATTTTTATTTTTTCAAGAAGTTTATATTATATTTTATGTTTAGAATAGGTGTAGGTACCTACTTACTCTATTTTTTCAATTCAATTTATTAATGGAAGAAATTTTTAGTTGTTTATAATTACTTTATTAATTATGGTTCTCTCAAGAAATAATGTTTTTCTACGACCGTGCGTTTTAACCCACTTTCCCGCACGCATTTCAGTTTTGAAAATGTCACTTTCTCGCACTAGTGCGGGAAAGTAAAATTACGCAAATTTTGACATTATTAGATAGTTTTTTACTTCGGAAGTTATAAAAATTGTTACAACAGGTAAATAAATATTTACGAAATAGTCCATCAAATAAAATCTACATCTTTTCTAGCTTTTTGTTGCATTTTTAATTTTTTGAAAATATAAAATAATGAAGATATTTTGATATAAATCTGTATATTCTTTGAAGTAGTGTCACAAAACAACCATCAAACCACCTGGTTTTGATGTAAAAGAAATATATCAAATAAAATTATTTCATCCCCAAATGACAAAACCGTTGCCGTCACCTTCATCGTCATCTTTATGTGACCTGCAACGTATGCCATCCTCCTCGACGTCATCTACTTACCAGTTAACACCAAATAACTCCACTGCACCGGCAATTTTAATCAATTTACAGAATGCAACAATTTTTTTTTAATATTATCATTTATAATAATTAATAGTTTTTGGTTAAAGTTTTGTATATGTATGTTGAAATAAATAAATTTTGAAAAATGGGTTGGTATACCTTTTAGTATATACGGTCGTAGAAAAAATAATGTTCCTAACTCATGCGTAAAGTTTCTTTCCCACCCTTGACCGCTTGCCCGAACTCCGCTCCGCGTCGTTCGGGTCAACTGCAGTCGCGTGCGGGAAACTATCACTTTCCGCACTTGTTAGGAAAATAACTATTTTTCAAGTTACAATGAAGAAGCAACAATTATTGCGTGCAGAAGTTTGTTACCGAAAAAATCTAAAGACCGTTACAATGAAGCCTATGAAAATTTCATCAAATGGTGTACAACGAAAGATGTGTCCACAATAACTGACATTTTATTTGTTCGTTGTCCAGGGCACGAAAGTTTTTCATACTTAGCAACCGATTTTATTTGTTCTGTGATGCCTTTTGGCCGAAATATTAAGTTATTAATTATTTAATATTAAAAGACATAAATTCCCTTGAAGCTAATTCCAATAAATCATGAATTGTTTTATAAATAAGAAATGGAAAGGTTACACGTACGAAGTCAAGTTCAGAGCGTGAAATAAACATAAACAGTATTATTTATATTTACAAAAAAGGTGAACTTAACTCGTCGTATAAATATGTTAACGATAGTGTTTTAAGATTCATTCTAAATATATTCTATTGATTCTATTAATTATATTGATGCATTCAAATATTCTATTCTATTCATCGTAATCATTCTAATTAATATTCTAATTAGTAGTAGTAATAAGTAGTTAATGTGTACTAGCAAGTAAGGTAATAAACAGAACATGTCCCAGTGATTCCAGTAGTTGTTTTATTCCTGTAAGATGACACACCGAGTAACCAGCAACACCACCTATTCAGAGGCCCTTCCACACTTATAATTCACCTAGTGTCCATAGTAGCATACATACATTACAATTCGTTGTCCAGGGCACGAAAGTTTTTCATACTTAGCTACCGATGACCTAGACATGTTTTACTCTCGCTTTCGCTTGTCTATTTAAAATAAAAAAATACATTTTCGTAGGGAGGAGATTTACGTGTAATCGAACTAGAAAAGGAAAAATTTTAATTGAATATTATTTATATAGTTAGTAATAAAATAAAGAGTTTTTCTAGTTTATAATTGATTGTAAATTCTTAATAATTTATAACCAAGATGATCTTTGAAATCAAAAAAAAGTTAACGTGTGAAATGAACGAGAACAAGACTTCATACGCAAGACCAAGACTATCCGAGTCTTGGTCTTGCTTTGCTCATTACTATCCCGCACTGAAAACTCCGTCGAAATTACTTACAGTAGAGTTTAATAATTAACTTAAAAACTATGTATACAGTTGTATTGCATATTAACAGTAAAACAAACAAATGAAACGAAAGAAAAACCAAGTGAATATACTTCATAAATCATCACCAAAATAGCCAATTCAATTCATATTTACCTATGCTACTTTGATACGGAAAAATGCCTTAGTTTGTCAACTTTTTCGTAGTAACCATAAACAATGAAATGACAAAATATCATCAAATCATACTGAAAGCTGTTTTTAATAGGAATGCTTCTTTGTGAGTAGGTTATCCTAATGATAAATGTAAAAGGTTAATACGTATAATTTGAAACCAAGAGTTTTTTTTTAGACTGTTGGATATATGAAAAATAAGAGGAAAGTGGATAAATAGTTATTTAATAATAATCACATTTTTAGTTTATAATATAATACTATTATTTACACGTAGCCAATTGTTGTAGTCACTGGAACATCTTGATCACATACTTCTTTGTAATATGAGCACTTACTGAAAATTTTCTTGATAAAATTTGCTTCGTTTCCTTCATCCCTGAAAATAATTGGTTAGATTCAGCTCAAGTTCCGGGATTAAAAAAAATATTGCGAGCGGGCGGAAAATTATACTTGTTTAAAGGCGAGGTATTAAATATTGTTTGAATATCTTCTGTAAGTTCCTTGTGGCATTACTTATTCTTTTTTCTTATTCTTTTGGGAATCAAACCACAATAATGTTTTTTTTATTTTTTATTTCGACGTTTCGGTAGTGTTCCAGCTACCGTTGTCAAGATCAACTAGTAATAAAATTGATAAAAAAAAATTTTGGTCCCTATCTGACACAACGGAAAAATATGACAATTAGACAATCAATAATATTTCGAAGTTTAAGACTACAAAACTTTGTTGTCAAATTTTATTAAGGTCCATTCATAGTAGATCACACCTCTGGTAAAATGTGAAATAAAATATTTTATTTTATGACATTCTAACGATATGATAGTCTATTAGAAATGGAATCCAGTGAAGTGCACGTTCCAGGAACGGTTTTTATTGGGATAGCGCTTTTTTTAACTTATTTTGGAAATGTTCTTAATAAAACGCGTTTGTTGTTCCTTTTTTTTGTATGATTATTTTTGTTTTCAAAATATGTATAACTCAGTTTGGTGATTTTGGGTATTGAAGTGTGTATCGATTAACAACTATTCCAATGATAAACCATAAGAAAACCTGGATAAAAACTTATGATGCTATCCTGATAACGCAGGTAATTGATTATTGGAAATTTCTCTTTCTAACATTGGTAACCAAATTTGACTACATTCGGCTGAAGTACTAGCTACACATTTATCTGCATTTAGTTGTAATAAAGGACTTTCTTTGATTTTTCGTCTTTTATTATTGGGCTCTTTCAATATTATTTTTGTCGAATCCCATTGAATTTTATGCCCCTCTTCCCAAGCATGTTTACAAATACCTGACTTAAAGAACTCTCTATCTTTGATGTATTTTTTATGTTCACTTATTCGGACTTTCAATGGTCTAGATGTTTCACCTAAATAGAATTTGTCGCATTCACAAGATATCTGATATATGCAATTTTTTGAAGATTGTTCTTCATTTTTTGGTTTCGTTTTTGTTAAGATAGATCTCAAAGTATTGTTAGATTTAAAGCTGGTTCGAATATTGAATTGATTACCAATTTTCTTAATTCTTTCTGACAAACCCCTAACATACGGTATTGTCAAGTTTTTGAAAATTGTGTTAGCTGAATTATTAATATTATTGTTATTTTTATGGGGTATTAACAATGAGCCTTTCTCTATATTCTTGATTTCTTTATTTACAAATTCTGCCGGGTAATTATTGGCATTTAAAACATTTTTCAGTAGAGTTTTCTCCTTTGTGAAATGATTATCATTAGAACAAATGATTCTGGCCCTATCGTATAAAGATTTTACTACCCCTTTTTTAACGCTTATAGCATGATTTGATTCAAAATTCAAATACCTATTAGTGTGTGTTGGCTTCCGATAAACACTTGTTTCATACCCTGTAGGTGTTTTATTAATAAGAATATCCAAAAATGATAAAAAATTGTTATTTTCAATTTCAATTTCAAATTTTATAGATTTTTCTCCTTCATTTATATTTATTAAAAAATAATTTAGAGATACTAAGTCATAAGGCCATATTGCAAAAATGTCGTCTACATATCTCCACCAGACAATTGGTTTTAATTTTTGATTATTCACTATTTTGGCTTCAAAATGTTCCATGAAAATATTTGATAGAATTGGTGAGAGGCAATTTTGTTAATAACCATCAATCAATAACCAGAAGATAACTAATAAACTTATTAGTTTTTAACTAGTTCTATGTCAAATTAAATTACATTTTTCTCATTTTTCGCCTACTTGCAGAAAAAATGCTGCTCCTAACAATTTCTTATTCGCAATTGAATTAATTAATTTCCAAAGTAGTGAGTAAAATAACTATTTTACTGTTATTGGGGGAATGAAAATATTCAAGAAAGTTCTTACCTTGCGATTATTCTGCCAAGATCGCAAAAGATGCCACAGGTGTCGGAAAATTCAAAATTGGAAAAAACTTGACAAACATGATTCATCACACAGGAAAATCCTCGCACAGCAGACCTAGAAACCACTATAATATTGAGAAATCAATCCGGCTCAGAAAAAAATAGTAGTTTGTGCAACTAGTGTGGATATGATGGCCATATCGCACGAGGACGAAGTTTGAGCACGACGCCGTAGGCGGAGTGCTCAATCATTTTAGTGCGATATGGACAGTATATTTTTTCTACGACCCATTTAAGAAAAAATCTATAGAAAATAAACATTTGAATGAACTGTAAAATAAATATAACTGGAAATTAAAAATGTTCAACAATTTTATCCATAATCGTACCAATTCAATTTTATGTCTTCACTAATTTTTTGTGATATACGTACAGTTTTTAAATGTACAATTTGTATAATGTTATGGTTTTCCTTCTTAATTATGCGATGCTGTTATAAGTAGATGTCGCCAGTCGGACCCCAGAAACGAAGGGTACCGTACCTTTATCTATAATAATGAATATTCTGCTAAATATTTCAAGCGTCTACCTATTGTCGTTATTAATATCAAGCAGAATAATTATTTAAAAATAAAATTAACAATTAAAAAAAAATTCTTCACGGGAATCGAACTCGGGTCTACCGCGTGAGAGTCACTGGTGACATTCCGTTCATAAAAACTATCGATCGCTTTTAAGCGACGTACATTTTACATTGTTATATTGACAAGGAAATATAGAAAATACGTATACGACCTTATGGGTATCAGAAATTAGAAGTATTTGTCGCTCCAAAACAACCAAATTTGGTGAACGGAATGTGAATATTGACAAGATCGATTCAACACTACTCGCTAGTGTGAACAGAATGCCACCCCTGGTATGTTTACCACTCCACTATCTAGGTTTATACTAATTAATGTCGGAAGTATTACATACCTTTATAAGAACTGACGTCAATCGGCAGTCCCTTAAATGCCCATTTTATTCTGTTTTTAGTATTTGTTATTAATTTATACATATTATTTTATTTATATTTATTTTTGTAAATAACTATTCTTGATCCAGTGCTTCTGGAGAGACTTTTTTTGACAAGTTATTTTGACGTTTCTTTAAATTGAAAAATAAAAGATGAATGACCAGTACTAAACGCGAATGCTGATTGGTGGATTCCATATACGTTCTAGGATGTATATAAAATCATATACGTTCAGTTAACCGATATGGCCCACATTTCCATTCTGTAAACTGTGCAGGAAATGGATAATATACATGTGGGTGTAGAAAAAATTTTTTCTTCCACTAGCGTGCGGAAAAGTCCACATTTCCGCAATCTTTTTAGTGCGGAAAAAGTCACTTTTGAGCACTAGTGCGGAAAGTAAATTTTTCAAGTTCTTGGGGAGTATACTGACATTTGAACATTGAAAATATATATTTGTATGATTGTAGTTTGCCAAATGACTGGAAAATCAATAAATTATCGCGCAAACTACTTTGGTGATCTCGAATAATTCTCGATCACCAGAAGCATTTCGCTCACTAGTTACAAAAATAACTATTAAAAAACTCACTCGTCAGGAATACTGCTAATATCTTCATGGATGTCCCTTTTAAAAAAAGTAAATCTACTTTTTACGTCGTGAGGCATATCAAAATTCATTCTCACTGTATAACCACAAGCAACAACTTGATTGTAAGAAAGAGTATTCAATTTCCCATTAAATCGAAACTACAATAATTTCAATGAAAAAAAAATACTTTAAAAAATCAAATTAATACTTACAAAGAATTTGCTGCTTTTCGTGAAAACTACTCTCCTTCTAACTCTACTTTTAGTCAAATTAGTCGAGCAATCGATATCAAAAGTGTATATCGAGATAACTAAAAATACCATGAGACTGTATCTAAAACTCGAAATTCTGAACATCTTAAGCATATTTCTGAAAAATCGTATCGATAATATTATTCAAAAAAGTGTGAACAATAGTAACCGTTAAAGGTATCTAGTACTAATTGATTCAAGCAATAAGTGTGCTCAAATTAGTTTTGTAAAGATGTGAATTATTTATAACAAATATAACTGTAAAATATCGTATATGATGTGATTAAGCTTGTTCAATAGCAAATAATTGCTGTTGAAGATTTTATTTGAAATGAGCTCATAGAAATGCATGTAGTTAGACATTATAAACAAAATGCTTGAGAATATTGGAGATAATTATATTACGTATCGGTCACACTCGTCTCACGCACGGCCACTTGATGAGCTCTTCACCTCAACATAACTGCCAACATTGCCATTCCCCATTAAAAGATGAACACATACTAGTGGACTGCCCCTTATATTCCAAGCGTCGTCAACAACTGGGAATGGGAACAACTGTAAAAGAAATATTAACGTGCCCGAGCCAAATAGCTTTAGCCATCCAATTCCTGAAAGAAGAAAATCTACTGAACAAAATTTGATTACTCTCTTTTTATTTTTTGTCTTATCCTACATATGTAAAACCAATGTAACATATTGTGTGTATTCTAGTGCTAATGGCCAGAGCTGTCACAAAGCACGTTAAGCTGAATAAAAAAAATTATATTAAGAAATCCGTTATTATATTGATTAATTTCTTTATTTCAATTTAATATGCAGTTTCCCAATTACAAATTGAAAATATCAATATAATATATAATAATAAATCTATATCTATACTAATATGTACTAAATTGGATTGTCTGTCTGTTTGGGCTAGTCTCCCAAACTGCTAAAGCGATTTTGCTTAAACTAGAATAGTCATGGGCAGATCCTACTTCTTTTATCATTATTTTTTCCAACAATTGGACAATTGAATTTATTATAAATCAATATTTTTGTGGTTTTGATGGCCAAGCTTTCTTCTGATCTACTTTGATATAGTTTACCAAAGGTCAGTGTAAAATTAACAACGAATGAAAGCATTGCTTGTTGATACTTTTGGTGTTAAGCACATTGACTCTAGATTAATTATACAACTGATCTAACTACTACTACTACTAAATGTGCAGGCGAGCCTTGTCCTGGACAA
>CAJUYH010006621.1:0-19649 GCA_910591685.1 Galerucella tenella | reverse complement strand
TGTTTGCTATCATTAAAAGTGTCACTTTTAATGACAGTTGTACAAAAATATTTTTATCGTGTAACTATCGGCGCTCGTAGCAAACCGTTTTTATAAACGCTCTAAAAAAGTATTTTAATAGATTCTTATTGGGCATTTATAAACGTTCTAAAAACTGTTTTATTAAAGCAGCAGACAACATCTATAGAGCATGTTTAACAGGCTATTTGTTTTATAATCTGCGCCAATTCCATGCTTGTAAGAGCATGTAAAACATTGTAAAAGTGTTTATAAAACAGTGGCAGTTTTATAAAATGGTTCTGTAAACGTTCTAAACGCCATTATAAAACTTAAATTGTTAGTTGGGACATTATTATGTTAACGAGAACTAATAGGACTGAAATGGTCTGCTTGCTTATTAGATTCAACTCCATTAAGCTTTCCAGTGTTTGTTGATAAATATAATAATGTGTGGAGCTTAAAGCTATTTTGAGTTCATTTAGAGCAGCCTATTTTTTGGTTTTTGCATGAAAAAGTATTGTATAGAACTCGTACAATTGCAATTAACGTTGGACAATTTCATGTTGCACTTGCTGCATAGATAACGGTTATATATCTCCATGAAAACAGGAAATGTGTCATTGGAAATTTGTTAAACATAACTTATATTCAAAATGATGATTTTCTGATAAGAAGTATTGCTTTAGTTTTAATTTAATAATTATTTAAACCCAAATTGATGAATGCAATTTAATTATGGTTGTAAAACGAGTTGTTGACATTGCCTTGTAGATCCAAAACGTTGTTTATATTATTGTTTCGCCATAAACCTACATACTATATACATATAATTACTTAGAACTATTTCCATTCGGTAACTATTTATCTGTACATTAATTTACAGTTAGGTACTGAAACATATACATTTTTTTCTTCAAAAACTTTCAACGTGCATTACAATTCGTAACAAAAATGATACTGTTGATAAAACTATATTTCCTGAGCAAATAATGCAAACGAAACTGATAAGATTAAAAAATATATAAACGTAAAGTACGCCATGGTAAAAGATAGGTTAGGTGATCTGCATAAGGTATGTTGATTAATTTATTCGCTATAATAAACAACTGAAGTAGCACTAATTTTTAGGTTCAAGGTGAAGAAACTACAAGTGACGATGTTAGAGTGAACATTAACACTGTAAGTACCCAACTTCAAACACTACTAATCCCAGTATACACACCCATGTGAATAATAATTTAAGCTAGTTACAACCTAACGCAGTGTTGTATCGAAAATTTCACCAGCGTTTTGCGGTAGACTGTGATTATATAACAATATGAGAATCATTGTTGTCAAATTTTAGAAAGACGATGAGAGTGGGGTGGAATTAAAGAAAACTTTCGAGAGGGCAGTAGTTTTGGGACAATGGATAGAAGGAGTTGAACAAAATGTGGTGGCCATTCGACAATATCTTCGAATGCTGGATAACTTAGCTTATTTAACAGGTACCTAATTTAAATATTTCAATATTTTTCGAAAATTAATATAACTTGTTTTTGAATCAGAATTTTTATCCCCCAAGGCTCTGCCAATTGAGCATATCATGGCATAAAAGCTTCCAATCTTATCCATCTTCACTTGTCCACTCATTTAAAAGCTTTGCACCCAGTTCAAATAGGTTTTCCACTTTAATTTTAGAATTTACTGAGATATGCCAAAAAAAGTTTTAACGTAAAAGATAAAAGATAAATTATACCACTCAATCTGAGGCAGAAAATATGTCGATAGGCGACAGACAAAATCAGAGAAACCTCTGATCCTCTGTCACTTGTCATTTGCTCTCTCACCGAAATTCAGGCGGACATTCCCACTTACACAGCGGCCTATGGATTGTTGCCTCTAAAGGTGAGATTATACAGCAAATAAAATAAAATAAGGAATAAAATAAATTAAAATAATAAAGATGAACATAAGCATCTCTATGAAAACGTTTATACAAGAAATAAGATAAAATAGTAAATAAGAATTAGTACAAAAGATGGCCAACTTTTATCTTTTTGTTTTTTTATTTTAATTTGTTTGGAAACCGATAATGCGCATGACCCAGATATTTCTGTTCTAAATGTTCTGAGGTTCCAATTATTCTTCATGTAACCTAACGAAGTACTTGATCATGAGACCACGACATTTTTGATATTTAAAATAGCTCAAACGAAAAACTTTCACATACACAACATTCTTACCCCTCATTGAGCCAAAACAAAAATGTAGCCAAAACAAAAAGTGGAATTCACTAAGCTTGCACAAAACACAAACAAAGTTATTGTCAAAAAAGCTGCAATTTGATTGGTTTACTCTTACTTCTTATTTTATTTTATTCATCTCTATAATCAATGTTTTTTGTCCTTATTTCTTAACTTATTTTAATTAGTTCCTTATTTTATTTTATTTGCTGTATAATCTCACCTTAAAAATCTGTAGTATCTCTAAGGTAAAGAGCCTATGCGCATCGCGCTTAAGGCGTGCAAAATATATTTCCTATCTTTATTAATATTTTTTTATGGTCTGACAGGCCTTTGAGCGCGGGACCCCCCAATTCGCGGATTACGTTGCATTTGCTACTCTATTTTAAATCATTTTCTTAGTTATTATTAGTAACTCTGATGATGCCTATTAAGATTTCTCAGCACGTTTTCCAAGCTTATCTCCGCTTGATGTTTTAGACCATACCTACAAAATAGAAGCTTTATTTCAAAATAATACTAGTATATGTCAAAAAATAAATGGAAAACTCAAAGAACTGGAAGAGGAGCTGAAAACTTCAAACAATGATTCTGCCGAGGGAAGAATAAAATCAATTCAATATAACACATTGAAAACTAGGTATATGAAAATTTTTAGGAAAAACAATGAGGAGCTGGAGAATTTTAAAAACACACAAAAAGCTAATTTGGAGGCGCAGTTGAGGGCCAAAGGAGTAAGAGTTACTGATGAAGAGTTAGTAACTCTTTTGGACAACAAAACTGATATTCAAGTGTTTACGGATAATGTAAGACTATTTTTCTACGACCAACTATAATTTTATTGATTTTTTTTAGTGATATAATAAAAAATCACGATAAGAAGTATTTTTTCTTTCTTCTAGATAATAGCGGAAACGCAGGAAGCTAAAAGAATTTTAGCGGATATTGAAGAAAGGCACCAGCAACTTTTAAAAATAGAAAGTATGATAGTTGAAGTGAGAGATTTATTTTTGCAAATGGCAATTTTAGTGGATGCCCAGGTATATGGAAAAATAAAATATTTGTACATAATAACTTTATATTTCATATTTCAGCAAGATTTGGTGGACAGAGTGGAATATCAAACAAATAAAGCAAAGGAATTTGTTGAGCAAACACCAAAAATATTAAATAGAGCTGCTAAGCACAAATTACGCAGCTTGAAGGTAACGATTAACATTATTTTATTTAAAAAAATATTTTACAAAAATTTTTTTTTAGTGTAAAATCATCTTAGTAGTTGTTGGAGTCGTATTATTAATAATAATTCTATTTTTACTTTTTAAGGGATAAAGTATAAAATAAATACGTAAGAATATTTTTTTTTTCAAATAAAATAATTGAGAAAATGTTTTGGTTTATTTAATTATTTACCCAATACATTCTTTGGCAGAATTACGCATTCGTTTATGCCCACATTGTTTATTATTTAATCAATCGTGTAGTCAATTATATATAGGCAGCCAGGTAAGTAGCTTCCAGTAGAATATGTTGCCTGTCGTCAAATTGATCAGACTCCATGAGTTAAATAGAAATGGGAAAAGTGTAATTTGTGCGTACGATAGAAATTTTAATAGGGGTTGTTATTTGTAAAATGGGTTGTTCAAACCTAGAATTATATTTTATTGTATCTGTTGATTAACAAAAAAATGGAAATAAAAATTATGCAACCTATAACGCAGATACGTCACTAGTTTAAATGTGAAGTTGTCGATAATCTCCATTTGTTGTTCTATGTTCATGACAAATGAATAATAATATGTTATTTTGACATCTGTCATTGTCTGTATTTGGTTGGTTGAAGGATTATTTTCCATTTTCATTTGTGTACCGTATTATTTTGTTTTAATTTTTTAAGTATTACATGGAATATTGGATATATCGTGTTTTGTACCATATTATTATACTAATACATGAAGAATATGAAACAAATAATTCCTGCGATTAAAACAGATATAGGAGTAGAAAAAAAAGTTTGAAACCGCTAGAAAGAAGAAGTCTGTAAAAACTTCATCAAATTATATATTCTATAATGTATGTTCATTGAATATGTAAAAAAGCATGAAAACTTTCGACATTTTCTATGAATATAATAAGGGCACTCGGAGTATTCTTATATATTTTGGAATTTTTGAAGAATATTATGGAATATACGGTGCTGTCTGGATTGATTATTATGTTCACTGTCAAAATGTGTGCCTAACTTCAGTTTGTACTAGTAACGTAATAATTTGAAGCACAGATTTTCTAAAATTTCTCAATTAGGGATAAAAGAAAACTAAGTACATTATCCAGTTTAATTAAATTAGGCGCAGTATAATTTGTTTCTTTAGCATAAACAAGAATGTATTTTTAGTTGAACACCCTAAATTATCAATTAATATTAAAAATGAGTCGTTGGTCGAGATAAAACGGTATAACCCATTGAACCATTGAGATTTTTACTTTAATTAACTTATTACTTTATTTGGAATTTTATAGGGTTTTTATCAAATTCTAAGAATTTCTTATTTTTTTATAATTTTATCAAAAGTTTGTGTCATATCGATCAAAAGGGCAGTATTCTTTTTTTTATTATTTTGGGAATCAAACCACAATAATGTTTTTTATTTTTTATTTCGACGTTTCGGTAGCGTTCCAGCTACCGTTGTCAAGATTAAATAGTAATAAAATTAATAAAAAAATTTTTGGTCCCTATCTGACACAACGAAAAAATATGACAACTAGACAATCAATAATATTTTTAAGTTTAAGACTACAAAACTTTGTTGTCAAATTTTATTAAGGTCCATTCATAGTAGATCACATCTCTGGTAAAATGTGAAATAAATTATTTTATTTTATGACATTCTAACGATATGTTTAGTGAAATGGTAAATGCACGCATTGCAGTTAATGTAAATGAACATATTTTTAAATATGATAATAATAATGTAAAAGTGTATCAGAAATTGTTTGGAAATTTTTGAAGCATTTTTAAAACTTTGATCTTTTATTTTTTTTAAATCACTTTAACCAAAATGATCTTTTAGCCTCTTTCACGAAACTTGTATGTATACATGATTGGCAACACTGTTATCCTATCCTATTTGTATAATTAATTTTTAATTCAACAGATAAAACTGTATAATGACTTTTGACCGGCTGGAAAATTTTTATATGTCTTCCATATTTTGTTGGAATGAATCAACAATATGCTGCTCTTGACATTTATATTGATAGTAATTTTGTTAATTGTTTATAAACTATGGGCTCATCACAGATATTGGAAACATGTTATGGAAATACCTGGAATCAAGGGCTTACCAATTATAGGTAATTTGTGGGAAGCTCCATGGGACAGCGGTAAGTTTTCTTTTCAATATCTTAAATAGCAATGTTCCTCTCTTTTTTTTGATACTCCTCCTTTTCAACCTAATATTTCTATTGGTTTATTAAAGATTTTGAAGTGCGTTAATATTTGAATCTATTATCCTCTTTTTTAAAATAATTTTATTATCGGAAGTAATTGCACAAGCGCATAAAAATTACCGATAATTTTGCATGACAGCGTGTGGTCTAAAAACTGCATGAGTTCATTATCATACTTTGGAGAAAGAGCCAGACACCGAAGGTGGAGGGGTCTTTTAACAAAATATGAAAATTACCGAATGTAGTTTTTCCACAACACGCTCAAATGCAAAATTATGTGGTTATTAAGATAGCTGCTACTTTGTCGGCTTGAGTACGTACCATTTTACCTATGTAAACTCTTAAACGTCTCGTTAAACAATAATAAAATTCAATATTTAAGCTATTTAGAAAAAGTTTGCAAAGCAACAAATACTATTAAATCAAAAACGTCAATTTTTTGACAACTAACCAGAGGCGGACTGAAAAATCTTTAATATTTAAATATGAAATAATAATTTTGGTATTTATTTAATTTATCCGTCAAAATTAGTTTAAACCCAAACAAAATTAATATGGCTATGTAGCCAATGTCAATGCCTTTCAAACGAGATATCATTTGCCATAAGGTCCTATTTAAAATAATTGGCCAGAGTGGCACTGTGACGTCATCTATTACTATTACGTCACCTGTTACCATTCGTAAAGAAGTTTACAACACTTTATTTTCACCCTCCAAATTTTATTAATGTAAGTGTAGCCGTTCAAAAGATACGGGGGGGGGGGGGTAGAGGACTTTTGAATAGCACTGTATAGATATTGTAAGCTCGTCGTCAAACACCCAGTATACATAACATATGATATACAATCATCATTTTCTATCGTAAATTAAATATTTCTTGTTGTTGTTATAGTACTCTTATCTATATTTAAAAATTTATTCAGTAGACAAATATGAGTTTATCGCCATTTTGAATTTTTAAGAAATAAGAAAATCTTGGTGAGATAACAATTTAATTGGAATTAATGTTTATGATACAAAGTAGTAATTATTTGGAAGTTTCCAAGTTTATTATCGGCAAAATGGGAAAAAATAACCTACAGGAGTATTTGGGAGGCACGATCTTATATTTTTGTATATTATTTTGTATATTTTCACCTTTTCTATTTTCATCCTAGCAAAACTATTCGAGTTCGATCGATGGAGGGCAAAACATTTGTATCCCATTCACAGATTATGGTCCTTTAATGATTATTTCATTTCTATAATGGGTCCCGAAGACATGGAAGTAAGTTTCTAGCTAGGTTTTGTTATTAAAACTTCATTTCATCCCTTTTTTTGCAGTTGATAATGAGTAATCCTATTCATAACAACAAGAGCATGCTCTACACATTTCTAAATTGTTGGATGGGTACTGGTTTGATAACTAGCAGTGGAAGCAAATGGCACAAGCGACGAAAAATCCTGACACCAGCGTTCCACTTTAATATCTTACAGCAGTTTGTAGATGTTTTTAATAAAGAAGCTGAGGTGCTTACCAACGAGTTACTCAAACATTCTGATCAAGATTATATAGACGTTATCAAGCCAATAACTGACTTTACGCTAAATTCAATTGGAGGTGAGGGAAGTTACTCTAGTTACTATGTTACTATATTACTGTCTATGTCAAAACGAAAATACCCATGTTAAAATTACGCTGGAGTCTACTCAACTCTCCTTTTAAGTCATGTTTACTTACATGTTATTCAAAAATAGAACGTAATTAGCACTAAATCTATTGTATCATCTTTCTTTTATTCAGCTCATGAGGAAATTCTCAGAGACTAATAGCTTCTTATACTTTTTTCGAAAGAATTTTAGGGTATCTGCAGGCTATTCTGTCCAGTAATCTCCTAGGTGCTGCGTCCTAGGACTCTGCCTTACTCTGGCTTGGCTTTTTATTTGTTCTTACAACAGTACAGCCAGTAGTATCTTTTTCCCTACTAGATCTACCCAATTGACGGATCTTTTTTTCTTTTCAGCGTTGCCTATTTCTTCCATTATCAAATTCGAGCTGGATTAATTCACCAAAATAATTAACATAAAGAATAATGAAGTATAGATTTATTTTTATTTTCAGAGACATCCTTAGGAGTCAATCTCCGTGAAAAAAACTGTGGTTCTTATAGACATGCTCTCCATAAATTTGGAACAGAAGTAGCTGGTCGAATAGTGAAACCTTTTCTATTTAATGACATGATTTTTGCAATGACCTCTTCGTATTGGAGATTGAAAAAAATTTGTGATATTTTACATTCGTTTTCGACAAAAGTGATTGAAGATAGAAAAAACTTAAAAAATAGTAACACTGACGATGATTATTCGTATTCGAAGAGAAAAAGATTGGCATTACTGGATTTAATGTTGGCAGCCAAATCTGCTGGTGAAAATATTGACGACGAAGGTATTAGGGAGGAAGTCGATACATTCATGTTTGCGGTAATTTTTCATTATTTTTTCTGAAATCATGATTCCAAAAAATGCAGTTCGACGTACTAGCCCCAACACGCCTATCGACCTTAAGCTGACCAATTTTATAAGAGAGAGGATCTGCGCTTGAGTTGTCCAGTTTCCAAGTACCTAATCCTAATCGTCCTAATGTTTGGGATTAGTACCTACGTCATAGCACCGCCCATTTGTTTCGAACAGTTTTTCAGTTTTGAATTAATATGTTGATTTCAAAACGTCAGAAAATCTGTTTAAAACGATTTTGACACATAATATTGTCTTAACACTGAAACAACATCAGTATTAATTGATTGAAATTTGAAGGGGCATTTCAAGGTCTACTTGTTACCAAAATAGGGTGCTTTCGATTATTTACTTTTGGCTGCTAGTAGCATATCGTAGTGACTGAATTCCGTTCGTTTATTACCGGGCGTGACGCCTAGTCTTACCTTCCCTTGCCCCTTGAGCACATATCGAAAAGTATGGGCTTCAAGCATGCTTCAAGCCACGGACATTAAATATTTGACGTTTCACCGTTTTGACGTTTATTTAAAGGTTAAGATTGTGCCGATTACGATTTAAACCTTACTATTATAAAAATATCTAGATATGCAAAATTATATTATCAAAAACATTATAATTGAAAACTGTTCTTCTAATAACACAAGTGGTTTTTAGGATCCTAAAAAATCGTGTTCGTTTTGCTTAAAAGTCGTGACGACTGAGGCGTCACGCACAAGTGCTTGAAGCCCAAATAAACGAAAGCAACAAATTGCAATTGCAAATTCAACTTGAAATCGATAATAGAATTCAAATTTTAAAGTGTGTTATGTTATTCTAAAAAATTAGCTTTCATGTATTTGTTAAAACGTCCTTATTCTCTCATTAGGTATCCTGTATGACTGGTAATTAAAAAACTATATGTATAATAATTAAGATTAATATTAGCATTTTTTCATAAAATACATTTTTTTATAGCCAACCGTCAGTAAAGCCATCAATTATCAGATTGATTTCCGGAAGTGGACAAACAGTTTACCTCTTCCTTTACTTTATCTGCCGCATTTTGCGGCGCAGGTATTGTGACATATGCGGCAGGTAAAGTGACATATGCGGCAGGTAATAGATATTTACGATATAAGTGTCGTAAAGATTCATATTACGAAATGATATGGGAAATTTGTCAAACGAGGCCGTTAGGTCGAGTTTGATAATCGAGTTTGAAATTAATGATATTAGAATTATGTAACAAGCAAGCGTTGCGCTCATTGTTGATTTATTTTGCGAACTGTCAATTTTGACGCGTTCACTTCAGTTTGGTATAATTGTAAGGACATGAGTTCCGACTATGAATGTGTGGATTCTGATAGAAAGCTTGCTGCAAATAACGCAATACAAACCATAGTACCCGCTAAATCCCGAAGCTATTCGAAGACTGGTGCATTCTGTAAACTGTCAACTTTGACACGTTAATTCCAATTAATTTTACTTTACCGCACTAGTGCGAAACACATATCAGTATCGTAATGTTTGATATTACATGTTGGTAGTAGGTAAAGTATTTTGACTTTCTAAGAAATCTCCATGTCAGTGTCACTCTTCTCCCTATTGCGGCTCCATAATAGCTTTCTTGCGATTTATTTATAACAAATTATTGTTGGAACTCCTTTGACTTCATTAATTAACTTTTATAATGCTTCAGGGTGTACCTTCAATTCAAATTTAACAAATAATAAGTAGATTTGTTCTATATGTGCTGTTTACTTTGTCATAATAAAATGCAATGGAATATAGGTACCTCATTTTTTTATATTCTGAATTCTGAGCAGTTGGCGGTAAAATTTTGTATACACCACGTCAGTAAAGTGTCTTTATCGGACTCGCCTGTTATTCTCCTCGCTTCGCTCGTCTCGTAATTTCAGACTCGTCCGATAAAGAATCACTTTACTGCCTTGGTATCTACATATATAACTATTATTTAAATTTTTGATTCCAGGGCCACGATACCACAGCAGTAGCTCTATGTCACATACTAATTACCTTATCAAATGAACCTGAACATCAAGTAAGTATAAAAAGTACAAAAGCAATCTAACATAAGTCCGAATGGGAGCAATAAAATTGTGATAAACATAAACATAATATATAAAAGTAGTACATTTCAGAGCATCCTACTATACTTAGCTTATTCCCTTTTCTCTCCCATTATTTCGAATCATTCCATTTATACTATCCTTGATATTAACCTTTCGATTGTCTGCACCATTCAACAATTAGATGGAATCACTTAGAAGATACTTTGTGCACGGGTGTAGCCGAAAAGCTCAGATACGGCTGCGGCTACTTTCGTGAGTTTGTGTACCTACCTATTGGGCGGAGTAGAATTCAATAATACCTCTGGCGGAAAAAATTGTAACTGTCGCAGCGAGTAAAATAATTCGTTTTGCATTGCTTTTGTATTACATGCAAGTCAACCTAATTACCGTGAATTCGTACTTTATTTGTTTAATTTTGTTTTGTGTCAGTAACAAGCTTAAAACTGTGTTTTGTTTTTCTATTTAGCTCAACTGTCATCATTTCAGAGGTAATATTCTTATATAATCAGAGATATTATGGAAGAGGTTATGGTGTTCTATTTTTTGTTTTCATTGCAGATAAAAGAGAAAATAAGTCGGTATTAAAGATTTAAAATATTACTCAATACAAACCTACCTTCCCTGCAACTTTTGTAGATATAATTATATAAAAAAAAAAACACGAAATCAGACCTAAAACTAAACAGTTAATTGAACGCTTGTTGTACTTTTCATTCAATACAAACCTACCTTCCCTGCAACTTTTGTAGATATAATTATATCAAAAATAAAATAAAAACACGAAATCAGACCTACAACTAAACAGTTAATTGAACGATTGTTGTACTTTTCACAAATATCAACCATACCTATTACTCTAAAAATGAAAATATTAGGAGTCAAAATTTAGTTTAACAACACAAAATACTAAAGCACAATCAAAGAAAAAGCAAAAGTTTTACAAAACACACACTGAAAATAACTAAAACAGCAAAATAAAACCACTTAAATATCAAAGGGCTTATACGGCAGCTGATTTGTTTTACTCGTTGCTAAGATGACATTGACATTTCAGAGCGTCATCTATCGAATTCTACTTTTCCCAATAGCTAATCAAAAAACTCCAAGGTCCTACTTTTTTCACTACCTTATCTGTATCGTAGTCGTTCCAGTATCTTCTTGATCGTCCTTTCTTCGTTTGGTAGATTTAGTACCCTTTTCGTTGCGTAACATAAATCTATACCATGTTTCTCATTTCATTATCTCTACCACACTTTCTAGGAAGAAATCTATGAAGAGATAATCTCAGTACTTGGTGAAAACAAGAAACCCACTTTTCAAGAATTAGGAGAACTAAATTTCACGGAAAGATGTATAAAAGAATGTTTACGATTGTACCCGAGCGTACCCTTTATTTCCAGAGTAGCTGGAGAAGAATTTAAATCTCATAATGGATATACTATACCAAAAGGATCTACACTCAATTTGTACATTATCGATTTACATCACAGTCCTGAAGTTTGGGAGGATCCAGAGAAGTTCGATCCTGATAGATTTCTTATTGAAAATGTAACTAAACGAAATCCATTTGCATATTTGCCTTTTAGTGCTGGAGGTAGAAATTGTATAGGTTAGTTTGCATTTTCTTTCGATATAGGACAATAATATTTCCTTAATAAAGTCTGGTTAGAGTTTCGCCGCGCGGAAGTTTATATGACGTATCTAGAAATCTTCCAAAAAATCTCATAATTTACAAAAGCGCGGCGGAGTTATTCACTCATAATATATCATGCTTTCCGCTGCCCAACCCATGTTTCATGAATAAATTCCGTTCAACGATGAAATAAAGTTTATTTTTGTAAGAATTCCGTCCGAAATTTGGTTTAGTATTATTTTATTTTATTTCAAGGGGAAGGGTGAATGCAATGATTATATTTCCTTGCTCTTCTTCAAATTATACAACGCATTTTTTCACAGATAGACCTGAACTTTTCAAAATTATATAGCTCAGTGCTACACTTTTATTGCAGGCGAACAGACCTATTAAGTGACACTTAATTTGACAGCTGTCAAATAATTTTGATTTTCCAAAGTAACTAGGTATATTTCTTGTTCTTGTTTTTCATAATAAATGATAATTATTAATTAAATAATTCTTATTAATCGGAGTAGAAAAAGTAATGTATGCAACTTTCATGTAATGGCCATTAATACACTCGCATATTATATACGAAACTCGCCTGCGGCTCGTTTCGTATCCTATAACATGCTCGTGTCTTAATGGCTATCATTACATGATCGATGCATAAAATACTATTATAATTCCATTTATTTTCTTGGGTTTGAATGTCTGACAGCAAAAAATGTAACTCGGGACTTGGTCGGAGTGCTTGAAAAAATAAACATGTCCAAGCTCTAAGTTACAGTTTCCTTTTAAAATCTAAGTTAGCTTTTATTAATTTTCCTCAAAGCGATAGGTGGAGAACGGTTATTGCAGCTACAAGATGTCTTCCCTTAAAACGGTCTATTGAATTAATATTTTTTTATTCTACAGGACAGAGATTTGCCATGCTGGAGCTTAAAGCAGCACTTTGTGGTATTTTGAGAAAATTTAAATTGGTACAAGTGGACAAGCGCGAAGATTTGAAATTTAAATGTGATTTAGTATTGCGACCTATTGGAGAAGTTCGTGTTAAATTTGTTCCTAGATTGTAATAAATACCTATCTATATTATTTATTTTTTGAAATCTGTTATTTTAATACTCGCATATACTGCCCTATAGGGACTATAGTCACTTTTTTCTATTTAGGAAACATCGTTTTTTATTGGTTAAATAAAAATGAAAATGTGAAATAACAAGTAGGTATAAAAAAAGAAAAGGATGCTAGTGATAAGTGAAAGAAATAGTTATTTTCCTAACTAGTGCGGAAAGTGATACTTTCCCGCACGCGACTGCAGTTGACCAGAACGACGCGAAGCGGAGTTCGGGCAAGCGGTCAAGGGCGGGAAAGACACTTTACGCATGAGTTAGGAACATTATTTTTTCTACGACCGTATATACAAAAAAGTATATCAACCCATTTTTCAAAATTTGTTTTATTTTAACACACATATAAAAAACAGACCAAAAACTATTATTATTATTATAAATATTAATATTAGAAACACAATTTGTTGCATTCTGTGAATTATACTTAAAATTGCCGGTCCAGTGGAGTTATTTGGTGTTAACTGGTGAGTGAATGACGTTGATGAGGATGGCATCGTTTTCAGGTCACATAAAGATGACGATGAGGGTGACGGCAACAATTTTAAGTCATTTGTAGATGGAAGAATTTCATTTGATATATTTTTCTTATATCAAACCCGGGAGGTTTGATAGTTGTTTTGTGACACAACTTTAAAGAGTTTACAAGGTTATATCAAAATATTTATTTTATTTTATATTTTCAGAAAATTAAAAATGCAACAAAAAGCTGGAAAACATGTTGATTTTATTTGATGGACTATTTATTCACCTGGTGTAAGAATAGTTATAGCTTCCGAAGTAAAAAACTATCTAATAAGGTCAAAATTTGCATAATTTCACTTTCCCGCACTAGTGCGGGAAAGTGACACTTTCAAAGCTAAAATGCGTGCGGGAAAGTGGGTTAAAGCGCACGGTAGTAGAAAAAAGAAGATTTGTATCCTTACATGTCTATTAATTCTAATAAAAATACTGAACTGAAATAAAAAGTGTAGCTTTGAGGTGGAATTAACAGAAGTGATGATGCTATAAAACCCTGGAAATCCTACAAAGGAATTAAATCTATTCCTTCAAACTGATAAAATTTCTTCACTATCAATTGTGTTCAACGCATTTCCAAGCAAGCCTTTGAGAATATCTAACAAAGATGATATTGAAGTACTGAATTAACGAAAAATACAAACTGCTTAACATAACTCACTTTACTATACATTTGTAGACAATGTGAGTGGTGAAAATTATGTAACGTTTGCTAGAAATTGTTGTGAAATTTAAGATAGCAACAAAAAAATTAATGATCCCTCACCATTAAAAATACAAAAATAAGAAAGGAAAGGACAGTAATAAAGCACCAAAATTAGTGATTAAGTAAATAACTACAAAACCGAGATGATTTTTTGTCAATAGGAATTTTGGTTTGTGGTTAGTTGTGGGGATGTCGCTATTATCGCATGTGAAGTTCGCAAGACGAGGCCGTAGGCCGAGTCGTGTAATTACATAAGTGCGTTAATAATTCCTGTCACACGTGTTACGTACAAAATTGCATCTACAACTGTTTATTAGTATTATTAACAGTACCTATATTATAAAATTGAAAAAAAAATCAATCCAAAGTATTTTTAATAATATTGACTGCAAACATAAGATACTGTGTATCATATTTTGTGACCATAGCATCAAAGATAAAGAAGGCTGTAGAAATAAAATAAATTAGTTATGTTATCAAATTTTCGAAGTGGAATGAACAAAAATCTATAAAAATGAGTTCAATCGAAGACAATCTCCTTTCGGAAATTGAAAATGCAGCTTCCAGTGTTATTTTAATTATTTAATTCTGGCAATAATATGTTTCTATATTCTTATTATCACACTAGTGCGGAAATGTATTCAAAAACACACTAGTGCGGTAATATACGTCATTATGACACTGAAAATAGTGTCAAATCGTACCCGTTATATGACAGTTGTAGATAATAGTATATTATGCATCGATCATGTAATGATGGTTGTTAATACACGAGCATTAACCGGGATACGAAACGAGCCGAAGGCAAGTTTCGTATGGTTTATGCGAGTGTATTAATAACAATTACATGAAAGTTGCATACGCTATTTTTTCTACACCCGATAAATAATCAAAAACCATAAATATTATTTATTTGTTCAGGTGAAAATATTTTTTTTCCAACATATCCCTCGGACTCTCGCTTTAATAAAGCTTGTAGTTTCTTATATTTAGAAATTTCTCCATTATGGTTTATATTTACCAACGTTTTTATTATTGAATAATGTATCCATGTACTAGATGATTTCATAGTTTCCATCAATTCTTGAAAATAAGCAATTAAAACATTTTCGGAGAATGTCGAAATCTTATTTGTATTTCTCCATTCCATAAACCGTTGATAAAGTTTTTCGTACACTTTCTTAGATTTTTGGGACAAAATATTTAGAACTGCATTTTCTGCTTCCTTCGATATGTGTGGAGAAGTCGATGGTAATTCTTTTATATCGCTGATATCAGACATTTTGATAAATTATGGAAGTTTAATTTAATACGTACTGTGATTTTGACATCTAAAATAATTACATAGGAACCTGGATAAACGTCAAATGCACAGCATGCTTGATTGAAAAATTATGGGTTTCTATTGATTAAAAATCTGTATCGTAATGAAAAATCTGTATCGTAAGGGGTATCATTATGAAACGGATTGTGGGCATATAAGTGCATTGTTATAACACGGGTGTGGAAAAATGTATTAATGTGATTCAACGCTATTGAGTAAATTATTAACGTTATAGAAGAACATTTAAGCTTTACCCAGTACACATTGTAAACAATGGGAAGAGGTGAGAAAGTTAGAAGACATATCAGTGGCACTTCGTGTCCTACACATGAGGTAGACGGAAACTGCAAAGCCGTCCGTGCAAGTTCCATTCACGAATATTCTAAACTTTTTAACTAAATATATTATTTCAATCTAACCGTGTGATTTTCGTAAAGACGACCCTGCTTTCACAAAAGTAGTAAAACTTAAGAGGGCAGTAGGATCGGCAACGCTGTTATCCTATACTCATGTACTGCTATCTGATTAGGACTTCTCTTCAACAGTAACAAACGTCAGGTTGTATAACAATTCTCAGATGACCTACGGTTATCTCTTTCCCACCACTTTAAACGTTTCAGTAAGATAAGTTAATATCCTCCGTATAAGCTAGCTTAAGATTAATAATAATAACAGTTACATCAACAGGCGAAGATGATTCCAATATTATTATTAAGTGTATTGTTGTCTCTGTTGATAATTTATTATTTTCGAAGAAAGAAAAGTTACGAGGAAGTGTGGAAACATATTAACGCCATTCCTGGTCCGAAAAGTTATCCTATTCTGGGGACAAATTATATCTCACATACGCCAGGTACGTATCTGTTATTTTCTGAAGGTCAATGTTATAATATGTTATCTATCCATAGTGTAGATACTTAAACTCACTCTATTTTAGGGAACATCATAAGTTCTGTCATTAAAATATTCAAATATTGAAAATTCATCAATTATTTTATAACTATTAAATAAAATGCATAAAGAGCATACATAACAAATTTATTTTAATTGACTATTTTCTTAAGAATAATCTATTATATAGGGTGAACAGCTTTTCAGCCTTGACACCAGCACCAGTTATTTTTGATGAAACAACCCTCCCTTTTTTAATTTGAAAATTTTTCTAGCTGATATAATTTCAAAAACGTGTCATAAGTTTATTCAAATTATTGTTACAGGGTGCACAAAAAAATTCAAAAATTGTTTGCCTCTGTTTTAGAATCGCTATTTCTAAGAGACCGTGAAAGAGCAAATACTTTTTATCCAATTTACAAACTCTGGACGCTTGACATCGCCGTAGCTTCCATTATTAGTCCCGAAGATATTGAGGTAACGACTTTCTACTTTACCAGCTAAAGCTTGCCTACAAGTGTCTTTACGAAGTTGGTTTTAAAAATGATTTTATTGCATGTCAAGCCTAAGGTGCCTATTCTGTAACTTGTCGTTATGCAACGACGTCGTTACGGTAACGATTATTATGTTAACGATAATTTTTCAAAGTTAGATTCAGTAATTATAGTTGCTTTCGATTATTTACTTTTGGCTGCTAGTAGCAGCTCGTAGTGACTGAATTCCGTTCGTTTATTACCGGGCGTGACGCCTAGTCTTACCTTCCCCTTGCCCCTCAAGCACATACCGAAAAGTTCACGGACATTAAATATTTGACGTTTGTCCGGTTTGACGTTTATTTAAAGGTTAAGATTGTGCCGATTACGATTTAATACTATTTAAACCTCACTAAAAATACCTAAATATGCAAAATTTTATTATCAAAAACATTATAATTGAAAACTGTTCTTCTAACAACACAGGAAATTCATTGGCATTGGCACATGTCAGGTGGTTTTGAGGATCCTAAAAAATCGTGTTCGATTTGCTCAAAAGTCGTGACGACTGAGGCGTCACGCACAAGTGCTTGAAGCCCAAATAAACGAAAGCAACACTTGTCGTTACGTTTAAATCTAGGGACAAAACATAACGATAATATTTTCACAATTTTATGAAGGTTGGTATCATTTTTGACATCTGTAGCTGTTTTGTTAGGTTAGGAAAGGATTTTTGATTGACATTCACGTAACTTTTATTATGGAAAAGGATAAAGTTAAAAGTCGGTCCATTAAGACAACAAGGTCACAATATATAATGTATTTGGATGAATTGAGTACAAATGAAGCCTTCAGGGACAACAAATTGATCGGCTAACGTTAGATTGTGATGACCCATTTATTTTGATAACTCCCATGAGCTAAGAAATGAATGGTTGTGAAAAACCTAACTATGGGAGGTGTTCTAGTATTACGACTACCATGATTCAAATAGAGTAACAAGTCCTGGAATAATTCATAAGCAGCTTCACCGTTTACTCGATACATCTGCCGGAACACTTCCTCAGGCAACTCAAAGGGGTTACTTCGGTCTCTTAAGACACGAAAATTAGTTCTTCGTGTCTGTCTAAAAATATTACATGTCTATAGTTTAGATTATTTTTCAACCCTTATATGAATTTACCTTCTATTCAATTCATCCAAAACAATACGTAGCCGTTGATCTATCTTAAATAAAATATGATCTTTGTATAAGGAACAATGTTTTTAAGATATTGGAAAAAAAACACAACAAACCTCTTAACCAAAGACTTGCTAATCCGATTACGACTGCTGCATAGCTGTCAACGACATAATATCAGCCATTTTGTCGTTATCTAACAGCGGTCGTTACGATACTGAATATATAAAGTCGTTCAGTAACGATAATCGTCCACGAACGACATCGTTACTGATTACAGAATAGGCCCCTAAGTCAAGTCAAGTCAGTTTCTAAGATCGGGAAAAGAACTATAAGCGCATACAGTCAAGTGCCAAACAGTAAACAGGTATAGTTCTTTTCACGATTTAAGAAAATGACTTGAGTTGACTTAGGCTTGAGACGCAATAAAGCCATAAAACTTTTCGGATTTACCGTGCAGAGCCGCACATTACCTGATGAAAAAGAAAAAGTACTATGTATTTATATAATAAGAATTACCCATATTAAGAATTACTTTTATGGCTTTATTGCCTGTTATTATCCCATCTCAGGACAGGTCAGTTTCTTAGATCGTGAATAGAACTATATGTTCAAGCAATATGTTGGCAAATTTTGAACGCAATGCGGCAGCTCATAAAATACAAACAATCCAAAAAAAATTTATATATTGTAAATCTTCATTTTTTAAAATAAACTGATTTTTTGCAGTTGGTGCTCAACAACCCAAAACAAATAAACAAAAGTTTAATTTATAATTTTATCCATGGTTGGCTGGGAACTGGACTCTTAACTAGTGGAGGTAAAACATTGGAATCTATTTTTTCTCTTCTTTGTCATAAAAATTTCGCTATCTATTTTCCTTGCTATTTGTGTACCTTTGCTGTGCAATATTAAGCTATGCGTCTACGAGGCGCAACTTTTGCCGTACGATGCGACCCGGCTCGTCTCATCGTATACGTACGGTATTATTCAGGACAATGATATATACCCCTCTAGTAGACCAATTAATTGAAAGTAAACAAACGTGTCTCAGATTGTTGTGCCTTCAGACAACAAATCATATTATTAATAAACTTAGTATCAAATTAAATAATGCAATCAATAATTGTGACTTTAACATGAATAAGATCAACATTTATAGTTAATGTATTTTTATCTGTTTTTATTTTGTTAATCGCTTATGTACACTAAAAATGCAATCGTAGAAAAGAAGTTTTTGACAGTTGTAGAAAAAATCGTCTAGTAAATAATCGAACATTAATTATTAATTAATTTGTTATTGTAGGTAGCAAATGGCACAGCAGAAGGAAAATTTTGACACCAGCTTTCCATTTCGATATTTTACAGCAATTTGTAACAATGTTCAATACCGAAACCGATGTACTTGTCCAAAATTTAAGAACATTATCTGACGCACCCTACGTTGACGTGGTTAAGCCAATCACGGAATTCACTTTATATTCAATTGGAGGTAAATGTCCATACAAGAGTTAGCCTGCTTCCTCTGAAGATTGAAAAATAAACCACCAGAGGGTTAACATATGTT
>CAJUYH010006620.1:0-19651 GCA_910591685.1 Galerucella tenella | reverse complement strand
CAGTTGAATAAATGAAATACATTTCTGTATTTTTATCATTACAATATAGTTTATTAATTTTTACTTTTGCCTTTTTATGAAAATTTTGACTTCGAGTCACAAAATGGTAGATGTGTTCTTCCATTTTTTTATTTCATTTTGTTTTTTCTTCTCTCTCAGATGTACTCGATGTCGATATGCATTTATGAATTACGATTAATAATACTGGCAGCTTAGAATACGGATTTTTCACCTTTTTTCTTTTTTATTTTTCCTTTCACTTCTTTTATTTGTTCAATATTTTATTCAGCGATGTTGATTTTTTACTTCATCTTTAGAATGAATTGGACGACGAGTGTATGTTGGATCTACAAACAAAACGCGCTATATATTTTTGTTTTTTTTAAACGTAGAAAAATATAAATATAAAGTTTAACGAATCAATCGTATTGTACAGAGTCGTTCGCCATTGTTTGTTCCTTCTTTTTTTCATTCTCACCCTCAATCTCATATTCCCTCTCTGTACAATCTCTATTCGTACTCTTATTTTTTCCCGTGGACTGACCGGGGTATTGTTTTTAGTTGTTTATATTCTTCTGTTCTTCCTCTTGCCTACATTTTATTTATTTTTTTTTTTTCCTTATCTCTTATTTTTCATGGCATTTGGATCGACGGTTATGGACGTTTTCGTCGATAAACAAAGAAATATACTCGTATACTCACATAAAAATAAAAAATTAACTTAGCACTCGTCCAGCTTCCAATTATGTTTTTCATATTTTTGTTTTATTATTCTTTCTTAATTTCTAAATATACGACTTAACTCATTGTTTTCAATAACAGATTTATTTCTTGCTTTTCTTCTTTTTTTTTTCCGCTAACGCTCCATTGTCATGATAAAAACAAATACGTTAGGATGGAGATTACAAATTATTGTTATGATCACGGACATAAACTTTGAAATAATAATTAATAATAAAACTAAGACGATTAATATTAATAAATCCATGAATTATTATACCACAATGATATTTATATATAATTAAATACATTATTATGGTAGAGAATATTAACGAATCACAGGTTTAAACTAGGCTAATTCTCCAACAAATTAATATCACATGAAAAAATATGTATTAGTTACACTTCATTCGTATAACACCCCATTTTATTATGAATTTCCGGACGGATGACTCTTAAGATGGACGAGTCATCAAAAAAATTATGGAATGATTTGTTGCTTTTTTTTATATAATTTAATTTAATTCTTAGAGAATTATAATAATTTATGAATAATAATTGCGATGATAATAATAATAAATTTACTGGATTTAGAATATGGAATATTCAATTTGGCATTACTGTTTAAGCAACTCCACACACTCCATTATTTCAATTATATTTGGTCATTGTTTACACATTTCAATTAAAAAATTTTATCGAGTTAATATTCTGGTTTATTTGGTATATTATTTATTATTTGTTGTTCATTTCATTCTTTGTTCAATGTTTTTCATCAATAAGTCTCATGTTCCCGGTATTATTTACGTCCGATGAAATATGGACTTGGCCGATACTTATCTTTTTACAATGATCGCGTGACACTCAATATTTCTTCGGTTTATTATAGTGTATCACAACGACACACTAGTATTACGTTTCAAATAAATACTAAAGTTTATAGCTAAAGCAAATAAAAATGAGAAACAAAAAAAAATTATGTTTTTGCGTGTTTGAAATTTTACTTGCCAGCAAGTCGTGCATTTACAGTAAAATTCATCGTTTTTTTTTTAATCTTATCATGTCGTATAATCAATTTTCATTTTAGTTTTGTTGTTAATTTTTCTGTATCATTCATTCATTTATTTTTTTTTTTCATAACAAAACTTTTTGTGAACAGTGTTGTCCTAAATAACTTATTGCTCTGCTATTATTTTCAAGCGGAGGTAGTTTGTGCTATTTTATCAGGAAGACAACTAGCAGATCAATGTTGTTATTTATCTCAGATGTATGTTAATCAATTACTTTTTTTATCAACACACGCACGAGTACACACACATACATACATATACGTGGAAGAAAGAATTATAATGATAATAATAGAAGAATGTGAAAGTAAAGTTATTGTTTCCTCTGCAATTGCACTTTGTTCACAAATTTGAATAATAAAAATGGTAGAAGCTACTTGAGTTTTCGTATCGAGTCGATATTTGAAGAACGATCGAACATGAAATTTGTATGGTTTGTCTTCAATTCTTTTATTATTATCTCACGACAATATCTCAACATATTAAGTGATTGGATTAAATGAAGCAAATATAATTTTTGCTTTCTTGTTAATTTTTTTTCATCGACTTTCCTTCTCTTTTTCCCGCCCACTTCTTCTTCGAATTACGTCATGGCTGTCGTATTTTGTACTGTATTGTTCAATATTTTTCCTGTTCTCCGACGTCTCAATGTTTGTATCGATTCAATTATTGTCCTCTCACAGGCGGAATCTCTCTCGCTCTCATTCTCTCTCTCTCTCTCTCTCTCTGTGTCACCCTCACTCTCGCTTTTACTCTCATCAATCGGGAAACAATTGCTTTTTTTTTACTTTTTTTCTTATTTTTTTCCTGTATCAATATAAATTGTGTAGCGCCTTAGAGGGCGCTTCGATAGATGCGCTACAAAAGCTGTGCTATTACTGGATGTAACAGACACATATGCTCCGCGCCACGAATCGGAAGACGGTTGACACTGAAGTGACGAACCATTTCCGGTATACTGTCAAATGGCTTACTAAATTGACCCAGGATGTATGCATTCAAGTCATCATTCTTCTGTATCCTCATGTGCATGAATCCGCGAGCACTCCTGGAATGAGAAAAAAAAAAGAAACGAAAAATCATTAGTAATATTCCAAATTGAATTGTTGTTTCGTTTTCACTTATCAAATTCTCTATTCATTCAATTATCCAGAAAATCATTCCAGTATAATATTGTACGTACAGAGATGAATTATGTACGAATCTTTAATACATTTCCAATGAACTGTCAATTATGTGAGCAAAAAAATATATTGGATTTTGATTGTGCATGGAGTTTTCATTTAAAAACTTTTAGTTGACTTACTTCAATGACAATGAATAATCCTGCTTAGTAGACTCGCTGTTTCTCACCAGGTAACTTCCTTCACGTAAAAGTCGGAGAACTGCCTCAGCCTCTATTCTCGTTATTGATCCATGATACCAACTATAAATTTATGTGACATTGAAAATAAAGATGTTAACAAAATATTAAATAAAAATAAAACAGACAATTATTTATTGAACTTACCCTTGTCTCTCTAATGGTAATTCTACGTCTACAAGATCAGCCGATGCTCGAATTGTTGTTAATTCCAGCGGAAGTCCAAGGCTCAGTCCACCAGATTTTTTTAACATGTGTAAACCTCCACCAATTCCACCGCCATTGCCACCACTGCCAACGCCACTATCCAAGTTAAGAGTCATCTTTGGACGCGCCATGCCGCCGCCTGAAATGAGTCACGCGCCAGTTAGTCGCCATATAAAGTACATTCCAAACTGCTTATATCGCCATATCCGTCGTTGCTGTTGTCGTCTATCTCATCATGTTTTCGACTAATATAATCCATGAATTTTATGAGTTACACGTTAATCGGGTCACATTGACATTACTCCATAGAGTCAACAAGGGTGTTATTCATTATTATAGCTTTCATTGCAAATTATATTTGGTCTGTTGGTCAAAGAATATTAATTAAAATTAATGATTGATATTTATCCGAGAATAAAGTCGTTATACAGAAATAAACAAATTAAAATGTTATTATCCTCATTATAACCTCTTTCTACCTGAATTTATGTAAAAAGTATAATATAACCTTTGAGTTAACTATATTTTCTTGCTCAATCGCAATATAAAACTTTCATGTTTTTATTGCAATGCAAAAGTTTGTCACAGTATCCCAAATGTATTTACTTGTGTATACGACTTTTTATCTTTGAAGTCTTTGGTATGTGAACAATAACTTTGCAATATGTTTCGACAATTGACAAAGTGTCAAAGGTCCTTCTGTGCCGCCATTCACTCATTGCATGTTTACCTTTATATACACATATAATATGTGTGTAAGTGCGTGTATGTATGGAGTTTCGTGAGTGAATCTCATGCGAGCGAGAGACAGCTGACAGGATCACCAAAGCACTAAACTAAACAGTAATTTCGTTTAGGGTTTGCGGCAATCTCTTAACAGTTAACTTCACTCGTCTAACGGAATGTGATGTGGGTACAGGTAAATTGGCGTGACGGCTGTATCGTTGAGTTAAATAAGACGATACAATCTTGTGATATATAACGCGATTTGAAATTTCTACTTTTATTTTTTCATCATTTTTATTTATTTATTTATTTATTATTTTCATTTTCTCTTTATGTCAATATATCAAAAAAGTTGATGAACAAAGACGAACATTTACGGATTCTATCATATGTCGACCCTCAAACTCATCTCTTTTCCGTAACAAATCCCTGATTCTACAAAGTAGATACTCAAGAGCCTTACGCAGTTAAATATTAAAGGACACCTTCAGCTGTGTGTATTCACCGCCCGGCGCACGCTTTACATTTACTCCCTGGAATTGCTGCCTGTGTGTTTTATTCAATTTAATCCAGTGATTTTGGCCAAGTTGGACTCATTTGAACTCTATAAGTTCCTAAATTTGCACTGCTAATTTACTTTTTACTTTGTTATCTACAGTTCGTCCCTTCATTCACAAATAATTGACATCTTTCTTATTATTAATTTCTCATTCATTTTTTATTTTTTGCAATGAATACATCGCACATATTAAATATGTGTGTATAGTTTATTCTGTTGATGTGTATACACGCGGTTTTAATATCCGACATGGACGGAGATACGTCTCAATCAATTTCATCTTCGTCCCTGAAGGTCGACCCCATGGGGAAATGGAAAAACGCGCCGTAACGGAAATCGCATCGTGCAAAAAGACCCCAAACACCGTTACGCAATGTTCTGTGCATACATATACATATACTGCTATATACAATACCCGGTGAAACAAATAAAGAGAGTAGAGAGTAGAGGGAGAATAAGGGTGAGAGAGAGACGCAGAGAGAGAGAGAGAGAGAGAGAGTGGAGAATAGAAATACGCTCAATGCAATTACACGTGGGAGAATGGGCACACGAATGAAGCGAATTCACTGTTTGTAGGATGGAAAACAACAAAAAAATCAACTGTTTCTTATCACAACGTGATGACGAGTAAAAAAATATAAAAGGAGGAAATTAATCAGGAATAGAAGAGAGGATTGTAAGAAAAGAAGTGGCATCGCTTCAAAGTTCTTCAACACCGAAGTGTACAAGAATTTCGACGCGAGAAAAATGAAAATGTGTGAATATACACCAGCAATAATTTAAATTTAATATTTTATCAATAATTAAATATTAAATTTACTTCACACATACATGTATATTTGTATTTATTTACATATACTTATAAATATTCTCTTGCGACGAATTATTAAGTAATATCAGGCAGTAGCTTAAATATATAAATTCCACAATACTCAGGCATTGATAAAAAATATTAGATAGAACCATTCTTAAAAATGCTATGGAATTACTTAAAAATACTATGAAGATTGGAAATATTTTTTGCTTGCCAGTATCACTTGTTACATATCATAGTAATAATAATAATGTATGCATCAAGTACATAGTATCAATTATTTTCGCGCATTTTCCTTACATAGGCGCACACACACACACACACACATATACATATAAATAAATATATATGTATATGCACCCCAAGGGTGCGCAAAGAAACTCTGCAGACAAGCGGAATCAGATTTCGAAGAAAGTGACAGATCGCCCAAAGGCGGGTATAGACATATATATTCTTTACGTCTCTCACTCAATCGACTCAGTCTTCCAACCATTCTTTGCACCATCTCTATCCACCATATTCGGCATCCTCCACCCCCATAACAGTGGGTATACCATCCTAAAGCGCGCCTGCGGGGACGGAAACCGGCGAGGCGAACCGCACACGCTGGATCCTTCAACTACTACTACTACTACTACCACCACCACCATCACTAGTAGTGCGACTACTTCAACTGGGTCTCTAGGGAAATTTCTAGTCACGAGCAGACCACCCTCGCGCACACGCATATTGCCCTACAGTGTCTGGCACTCGACATTAGAAATGAAAGTGAGAAAAAGGAGACGATGATGTGCGCTTTTAATTTCCGTGAGCAAATTCGAATATCCACTAGATAAAGTGAGTGTCACACTAATCAGCTGTCTCTATACATCACATATAAATCTTTTCAGTACGACAAATAAATAGACTGACAATGAAATGAAAAATTATTCCGATAAAATATAATTATATTTGATTGTATCCCATATAAAACATCAACACTAATGTTATTTAGTCAATTATGAATAAATATTATTTTGAAAATGCCAATAAATTTTTTAATAGTTAATTACACGTGGTTTGACATAAATTCACTTGTGACTTGTGACACACGTCATGAATTGTGAAGTATAAATAAATAACTATGTCTGCATATTTAACTCCGCAATAATTTATATAATACAAATGAATATATTTAATTACAAATGAACTCATGCTTTTGCATAGGATGAATATCTTTTTATTATTGCTGTCATAATCGACAGTGAACATATTTGCGACATCATTAAATGCCAAGTCAGTTATATTTAATGGCCAATAAAATTACTCGTATAAAATATTGCCATCTTAACCGCAGATGGAGTATTTATATAGCCAAACTCATAATCTCTTTGCTAAACGCAGCAGTCATTAAAATATCTTGCTATGAAGAAATATACGAAAACTTTATATTATTCATCATTTTTCCTTATATATTTATATCATCTATAGCGTTTTCATATATAGAACCACTGTTCATCCAACTCTGACCAAGCTCTGTCACAAACATCCACCCTACGTCTCATCTCAATCGACATAATAACAAACACTGGTTGCCTACTCTGAATGTCTGATGCATCTTTCGTCCTCATGAAATATGAAATGCGACAGTGGAAAGGTCTATTCATGGCGTGTGGTCGCAACCTTTTCTCATCCTTTGCCCGACCATGTCGACGCAATTTTACCACCCTAACTATGTTGAATTACTATACTGTGTTGGAGTGGTGACGACAGGGCGTTTTTCGATGCTCTCATATTGTTCAGTTTTCACTGGGAGCAGTCGATAATTATTGACTGCTCAACTGGTGTCAAGAGGGCACCAAACGACGATGCCTCAATTTGGCATAGTTACCGCTCAATTTTGACGAGTCACCATGGACGGTGGCCGTCACAAATGTAAATGGGGCTATAGCGCCTTAAGGACTGCGCTAATTCTAAAGGCTGATTGGCTCAGGGCGCTGACCGTGAACTTGGCCTATTTGCTCACTAGATGACGACGGTGGAATAGGTCAAGTTCACTTCCGCGTTCACGTCCCATCAATCACTCTCAGTCATCGTGGACAAGTCGTCAATAGCGCACGCGACATTTTTTCTCTTCGTTCGACTCACCATTATTATAAGAAAAGTTTGGTTTTCTACGTGCTCAAGTGAAATTCACATAACTTGTCCGGCTCAGTGAATCTCGCTCATATTTTGCGAATCAATAATTGTACTGCTCGACGAATTCTCATATTGTAAATTGTAATAGAAAAACTCAACTCTCGGTAAAATTTGTGAACCGCGTGGTGACGCCATTTGGGCAAGCCAAAACTCAACTTGTACCAAAATTCATTGTTTATCTCAGCGATCAGTAATTTGTCACCATCAAGCTTCTAATCATTTTGTTCTCGACACTAATTTGTAAACGGCTCAACCACTATTTGTTCAGTATAATTTTGGTTTTTGTAACAAACTTGTGAATTCTCAATTCTCAAGCGTCGTTGACCGCGTGGTCGGCAACGACGATATATCTATATCCGACAAACATTTTCATATATCGTATTCTTGTTGCGTCTCAACTTTTATATTATTAGTGTTGAATTATTAATATTTTCATATATAAGTTCTGTTTTCAATATTACATATTCAATGTTTTCATAATAATTTAATCTCATTTTATTATTTTTAAGTAATTACTTGAATAAACATTACAAGTGCGCAGTTGAAGAATTCCTGCGCACCAATACAAAATTCAACGAGCATTACCATATAAGCCAAGTCACTGTCCAATACTCCCTATAATACCAGCTACTCAAGTACATTCTCAAACACATATATACATATTAAATATATGTGTTAGAGATGGTTTTTGTGTTCAACGGAATAACCATCGCGTCCCTATTTTAGTTGTAGCCATATAACAACCGATGTGATGATGTAGTAAACGAATTTTATTTCACAATAACGGTGAAACAAGAAAGTTGCCAGTGTGAAATATACAAGTCACATGTGTATATTCGATTTGCCTTTAGAAAATTGAAGATGAAACTAAAATAAAGAAATTGTTGACGTTCAACTTTTACAATTTTATTTATGACTGCGCAGTTTAGTGAATAGTTGTATTTTAATAGTATGGTAATAGTATGCAGTTATGGTTGACAATTATTTCCAAGTCATTGTATATTTATCGTTGTAGCTCATAAAGTTTGAACTACCTACTGAGCATGTATCAAGTGGTATAGCATTTATGATGTATATGCAAGTGAGTTTGTCATTGTTGAATTGTTGGAGGAAGTTTGGCCGTTTTGTGCGCGTTATATCGACGAGACAACCGTAAAGTGTGATAGGGCATTTGCAATTTATTTTCGATGCCATTGACACAACATGGAGACATTACGAAAAGTTGGAGGAATAAAATAATTTGAAAACCATATAACTATGTTGGTATATTTAAATTTGCAAACAGTGCTTGAAGCATAATTTCACAGTTGGAGACGTTCCCTAATGATTATAGCGATTGCCAGACTTAAATATCACATAACGGTATATATAAAAGCCATTTCCAAAAGTGTCCTGGACTGAAAATTGCCATTTTCCCCATAACTTGCATGATAAGAACACATCTGTAAGAACACCCTAAATCCTATATAAACCATCATCCCCATGCTTGTTATCCGCTGCCAATGGCATATATCGTCTGCAGTCTTCATCATTGCTATATGTCGATTCTATTCCACCCTCATTTATTTCAGTTGGCAATTTTCTTTTTTCTTTCTCTCTCTTTTTATTTTGCTGCTTGTACTTTTTTCTCCTTTCTATTTTTCGTCCCCGCATTCTCTGGCTTTCAACTTTGCCACAATTTCACTCTTGTGTCAATGACAACACAGCTCAAAGGTAAAATCATACCGGTAATATTTCACATTCTGAAATCATGAGAGATTGACGCGAGTGGCGTTGAAAAATTTTGTCAGATTGTGTGATTGGAATATTTTCACATTTCATGCATACGAAATATATATATGCATGTGGATTCACATTGATATATGTGTGCATAGGTGAAATATTTCCCATATCATTTCCAAATATTTTTTCTGCAATCTTATATATGTATATGTATATCAGCATATATCTTATCGCCCGAAGACGCGGCTGACGTTGAGTCCACTCATGCGAAAGAGACGCGATAGCGTGAAAGAGAGTTTTAGTCTTTTTTTTTTTTGTTCTCTTCTCCCTTCTCTGTTTTTTTCTGCTTCTGTCATTGTTCCTTTTTTATTCTCCCTTGCAATCTTTGTGCGTTAACGACCGCAGTGTAGAATCATGGCGGTTCACGATCAGTAAATGGCCCGTGTCAACTTAAGATTTCCCCTGGAATATTGCGGTGGCAATGAAAAGAATTGTTGCAATCTCAGTAAAAGGCTTGGACATTGTATATTCACTTTGGACTGAATAACAACTGACAACAAAATACTATAATACCAAAAGAGAAAAATAATAATAATGATTATAATGAATGAAGATGATAATTTGTTTGAATATCCGAAATCAAGAGGAATTTAATGAAATGATACCACAAAATTAAATATTAATAAAACTATTTATCGTTCATTGCTTTAATATAGCCCAGGATGATTTATAAAAATACAGACCAGCCAAGAGGTTGTAATGAAACAAATGACTTTACTATCTCGTAGATTATTGTGACATTCTCATCTATACAGATACAGACAGGTATTTTTTTGTTTTGCAGAACAAAAGCTTGGCAAGTACAGCTTATAAATACAATAAAAAATCATGTCTCTATTTTCCATATGTTATAAAAATTGTATAGAAAATGATACCGAACATAAAATAAAAATCCTTCTGTTTCATTCCCCTGAAAGTGTATGTCTGTGTGTATGTATGAGTGTATGAACAAGTAGAGCGTGATATTTCCGATATTACCAATACGCTTACGTCAGCATAGCGGTGTAAATGCGCGCAAAGAATTTTTCTGTCCCGACGTAAAAGCACGTAAATGTATTTATATATACTTATGTATATACGCAACATATGAATCATATATAAGTATACGTGCATATGTGTAAGTGTTTGGTGAACAGGCATATATATGTAGCAGTAGACATTTCATCGAGAATTCAAGACTGCGACTCAGAGACGTTTGGCATGGCCGACGGCAGCAAGCTTTTTCCTTTCACATTCACAATAGTATTCTGTATATTTGAGTACATATATATTCACCGCCAACATTGTACAATACAACTCTTTGATCTCTATTTATACCATCAACAAAAAGCTATTGTACCAATTACAAAATGTCCATTGAAACCAAAATGAAGAGGAACATTCAAATCCATTCAGACAATTATTGTCAAACATTTTTGTTCATTCAATTTTTTTGATTCACATTCATCATTTATTTTACATTTTTATATTTTTAGCAGTGATATTTTCATCATCTACAACTATATATATATATATATATATATATATATATGTATATATTGCGGGCAACTTCGTGGTTGAATTGAGCTTTAGCACGCAACACGAGCGTTGAAATCTAATTGCCATCACGTGGGCCACGTACACGTTATATAAATGGATGGTTGATGTGTATGTGGCCTGCTGATGCAGCTTCCTATCAAATCACTGGATTCGTCATCATATGTTACTCATATAGCTTGTGTATTTGCACAACGCAACAAATGTTGACAGCGGGAATTACATTAATAGTATCTCTGATAATTGGTTATTTCTCACCGGAAAAAATTTTTTTTTCATATACAACAAGAAAAAGCAATATCGCAGTAGGATATATGACTTATCGGAGGGTTGATATACACTAATCGATCAATCTTACGTCAAGATTCGCCAGCTGTACTTTTATATATATATGTGTGTATGTATATATAGATATTTATAAATATATATGAATTTTTATATGGTTTGAAAAGACAAGAGAAAATAAACAACGAGTAATTTACGCAAGTAGACTTGCCCGGTAATTAAAAACATATTAGTTTATTTGTCTATTTATTTTATTACTTATTTATGTAAATTCTGTGCGATGAAGATTAATGAAAAATCAATAAATTTATTGATAAAAATGCGAGACTGAAATATGAAAGTTCTTGGCTTCAATGTAATTTTTCAAGTATAAAACAGCGCTCAGGTAAATTTTTCACTGCTATTGTTGGGTTTGCATTTGAAAGAGTCATCTATCAATTGATGCCAAGAATAAAAAGTTAATGGGACATCAAGCGAATTTTCATGTATGTTGAATAGAATAGTTCTATTATAGTCAGACATTAAAGAACAATTTCGTGGATTCAAGTAGACTTTAATTAGTCAATAAAAGTTAAAAAAGAAAATATAAGGGAAGAAAATTTATAAAAAATGTCATCTTTCCACGATCTTTCTCATTTAATTTCTCTTGTGTTTTAAAATCATCAAGCAAATTTTGTTGGTGAATTCACTTATTGTACATTTATTTAATGTATTTATCATTCATTATTATATGGCATCAACTACGTACATCGACATTTAGAATTTCCCTACCATCGATATATAGCACGTGTCTGTCGCCGTAGGCTGCTGGTGCTTACTCGATGTTCGCATTAGGCCCCTCTCGCAATTTAGACCACCCCATGTGGCATCCATGGGGTAGACGTGACGCGTTCAAAGTCCCATCAAATCGGGGCGCGACACGAAAGCATTGAGAGTTAGTATACGAGTAGCACATAGCGAACAGGGAGTGTTCTCGTATCGGAGCTTGCATATTACGAAGCAACTTAATTCCACAACTAATTTTCTCTTTTAATATTCTCCCTCGCCCACCCATTCGCACACGTACATGTATATGCAAGATATATATTTATATATATGTCGATAGACTATTAAGTGAAAAGTCGAGATTTCACCGATGTAAAGTTGATATTTTACGACAAATTCAACAATAAATTTAATATTTCACGACAATTTAAAATGAAATTTTACACAACAATTGTATGAGTTTTAAAAGTGGTTATGACGCAGGTGTTAAGTACAAACTTAATGACATTAGTTCCTGTCTGGAAGGTTCATAACGGCACGGTATCGAATTATGGTGGTCCTTTCCCTCGCACTATGATGAGCCACGAATTTACGTTGGGCATCGCCCTTCTCCTGTCTTCCCTATCCACCCCGACGCGACATTTTATTCTCGTTCACTCTTTCACTTTCTGCTATCCCGCCCGAAATATAGTATTTTTTATAGCTTTAATGGCTATTCACCACCAGCCACTCATATTTCATATCATAATTACGCGGTATTACCCCATACTCTACAGGATTCACATGAATTTCAACGCATGATATATTGCCAATAATTTTACAAACTAATAATCGAAATATTTATTGAATATTTTTCTATTGATTAAATTAACGTACCAAAAAGTGGTGGTGGTTCAACATCCCGCACTGACAGACTCGAGGAAGCTTGCGAAGCACTGGACTCAGTGCTCTGAGTACATCTCAATCTTCTACGGAGTTTTGGCATATCAAATGGGAGATCACCGAGATCCACACTAGTCGCACTACCAGACGTCGTTGCATCCTGTTGCATCAGCAAACGTCTTCTACGTAATTTTGGCATATCAAATGGAAGATCAGATAGATCTGGTTCATTGTCAACAAGGTTAATATTGTCCAATTGTGGTTTCAATAAATGAAATCCAAATGGTTTACATTTAATACCGGCACGTGATTCAATTGATATACCACTGTCTGAACCTTGTATTTCTGCATCGCCCGATGACGATGATTGCAATGCAAGATTAATTAAATTTTTGTTTTGTGGTACACGACGTTTTTTGAATGTCGTATCAGTTGGTGATGCGACATTCGATGTATTTGTATTTGTATTTGTATTTGTATTGGTATTTGTATTCGTATTTGTGTTATTTATTACTGTGATATTATTTTCAATAATCGCCTCTTCAGGCGATGCTTTTTGTGAATTATTATTACGATTGTTGTCTGATGTTTCAGATGCGGGTTCTTGTGATGATTTGTCAGAAATTGGCGAGAGAATATGAAGTTTTGATGCGTGATAAGTGAGAAAACCGGACATTTGTTGTTGCTGGTGGTGGTGATGATGGTGATGATGATGGTGATGATTGAAACAATTGGTGCTATCGCTATCGGAACTGTGCGAACTCAAACTTGTACTGTGTCTGCTTTCTGAACTGCTGGTCGATCTATTGCCTTCACTAGTGCTACTTCTCAATGATTCCATACTGCCACCGCTACTACTTGTTGCCATGCTTTCAGTACTTGAATAACCAACTCTACGACGTGTTTGTCGCAATTTAAATTCCATAAGTCCCAATTCACGACGTGGTCGCGGCAAATCACCCTCTGCTTCATGTGGCCTTCCCTTGAACTCCATAATTGGTCTGCTCTCACGTATCAAACTTCTCGGACGCTGTCTCTCCTCTCTTGGCCTACCTTTGAATTCCAAAATAAGTTCCTTGTCCGTTCTACGATTAATCGATAATTCATTGTTCTCTTGAACAAAACTCTTTGGTCTACTTTTAATTTCTAGAATACTTGTTTCGCTGCTTTGTGGCGATTCTTTGGCTCGCAATGATTTTACAGGTAATCGCATGTCCTTGAGTCGTGGATGATCCGGTTGCGATGGTAAATTTGGTGCACTACGAATATTTAATAATAGATTATCTTTATTGCCGTGAAATTTAGCGGGCAATGGCGCAGTTGATGGTGGTGAATGTGTGTGTTCACGTGCGGATAATCGTGCTGACGATGTTTTTTCATCGCCCGAATTTATTTGGAGGGATTCAATGTCGTGTGAAATACTTGATGTATTGACTGATTGACGATGATGATGTTGCAAGCGATTGGGTATTGGTTTTGGCCGCAAAAGTACCACTTTTCGCCGATGATCTTTCGTGGTTGATTGTTGCTGTTGGTGTCCTGAACATCCATATTGCATTGCTGGTAATTTTTGTTTGACAGTGTCGGTTGATGAACATGCGCGCGACTGTGTCAGACTCGTTCTCAAATGCGAATGCAATACTGCATGATTTGTAACACGATCAACATCATCAAGATCATCATCAGAACGATTTACTTTGCAGTCAAATGCCGTTTCGTATAAGTGTCGTTGTCTTGCCATTTCTTCGTCTTCAATTTCGTCTTCACCATCGGCGGCGTCCTCTTCAATATCTGCCTCGTCACCAGGCCGTTCTGTTTTACCGTTGTACTCGTTCTCAGTCAACGAAGGATGTTGCTGCTCTACTCTACGTGCACGTCGTAATTTACGGAGTTGATGACGCACAACTTTATCGGTCGGTTCTAGCTCATCGTCATCGGGTGATGCCACGCACGTACACACGGTTGTCGGTAAATCATGGCTGAATAGACGATGTGGCGGCATCAGAGTATGATCCCACTCAGTGATGATGCACGACGAGAGTATCTCGTTGTTTCTTGATTGTGCACCATGTTCAATGCTTTCAGTTGGACTCAATAAATCTTCAGATGTGATTGGTGGTTGCTCGTGTTGCTGTTGATGTGGCAATTGTGGTGCTGTATTGAATGTTGCCGAGGCACCATCACCAGCAACGGAATTTCTTTTTGGTAATCCTGGTGTTCTTGATCGTTCACCGGGTACATCAAGACTAACACTTTTTCGATATTTATTTGGTTGTGAATTCAATGACAATTGGTCTGGAACTTTGAATAAATCTCCATAGTAATAGGGCGATGGATGACGTATAGGCTGATTGGAATCAGTTGGTGACTGATCGTGAATGTGAACTAACGCCACACAGTCAACTGTCACCCCGTCATTCGATGTAGAATTTTCGTGGCTTAGACGTGACTCTTTGCCGGAATTAGATGCGCGTGAATGGGTTTTTGGTCTACGGAGACAGGAAAGTCGACCGGTGAGTTCTTCATCACAAGATGAATCTGATTCCGATGGATCTGAAATATTAAAATAAAAATATCTGGCATTATTATCACAATACATAGTTGTCATTTATTATATTTATTATAAAAAATTTTATATGAAAGAGTGTGTAAAATGAAAATCACAACGCAAAGTAGAGAATATCACTGTAATAAAGTGGAGCTGGCGCGAGATTTCGCTGTGTAAGGGAATACGTGAACGTACGCTCAATATTCTAGTAGAGAAAAGAAAAAAAAAATACTGAAAATGGAGAGTGAAATTTTCATAATCGTCAAGGGCATCAGGGTGGGACATAGCTGATATTCAACACAATGAATAGGGTGCGCGCGTTTCATGGAGAAATTGCCATGAAATGGCCGCTTAAAATCACTTTCTACATCCCATACAATATTGCGGTAATGGTCTTCCATATACATATATATAAATACATACCCAACCAACATTAACCTCTTTAGCATTCTCCATCTACGTTTTTTTATTTTCTTCCTCACATTCGACATGTATAACTCGTCAATCTGCCATTAAATATTTCATTCTACTCTTTCGCTTTTATTTCCATCTTCGACTCGATATACGAGTAATCTTGGATTGCATGAATAAAAAATAAACATACGAAGTGAGGCAATGTGAGAATCAACGAAGAAAAAGAAGTGTAATGGTGGGGGTATAAGTCTTTAAGTGCGTAGTCGGGCAGATCCGAGAACGGAAGATAATGGTCGCATTATGCTCAGCACGGGCTCATGGAAGAGAATGAAAAAAAACCAGACGGAGAGAGTTCAGATCCTCCTCCAACTGCGTTCGTGTACAGAACAGACTCTATAAACCATACGGTTCTGCTTATGACAGGTGTTATATGCCACCAACATAGATCTGGTGAACTTTCATAAAGAAAAAAAAATTTATATATATGTATATATGTAGGTAGATGAAGTTGTGCACTTGATCAAAGAAAATGACTTGTCGAATAGATCGAAGTTCCACTGCCCGTCGAGATAATTGATTTCATTCGAGTTTTACGGACAATATAATTGAAAAGTTATTTGAAAAATGTTCTGTATTGACAATGCCATGTGGTGGCCGTCATTTATTGCCTGCCTGCTGTACGCAAGAGTAACGTAAATTTCCATTTGATTAAATGCAAATAAACATATCCATGTATCAGTAAAAATGTAAAATAGAAAATTAAATTCTCACAACGAAGAGAAACGAATATATGTGAAAATTGATTTAGAATCATTCGAAGTCATTTTTATGAAATTCTAACAAGTTCTATTATTGCCTTTGTTATGCGATTTTCCCCTTCGCGAAATCATCAAGAAAAAAAAGATAATAAATAAAAATAAAAAAATACTTCAGTGTAAGAGAAAAAAAATCTTAATATCGTTTCACGCAGGCTGCGCATACAATATTGACTTAAATTGCATGAAACGACGTTGCGTATAGCTCTCTATCTATCCCTCGGTCTCGTTCCTCAGCAAAAACAAATTGAAAATGGCAAAGAAGCTAAATTCCATCATGAAAAAAAATAACACGGAAATTCAACGATATGAATATGTATACATCTAAAATTACTTAATCTCACCCAAACGTATACAGTAAATCGTCCAAAAGTATTCAAATAAAATGAAAATATCTTCATCCACTAAACAATCAAAAAATTCTCTCCAATTATAATTCAAAAATAATATACATATACATAAATACATAAATACATATATAAATCCACATTTAATCAAAAGCATAAGTTTATAAATAAGTTAATGTCATAGCGGATGGCACGTGGTGTGCTGTTACAGTGAGTAGTCTTCATTAATGACGTAAAATTTATTTAGATCACCGCTTGGTTCGTGATCTGCACAAAATCCAGTGGCCTACCACATTCAACATCATCTCTCCCTAAACATCCTCTATCACCAAATATTCCATCTCCAATTCTCCACAATATACGCGTCCAAAACAAGAAGCGATTTAATTCGAACGAGGGAAAGTAGTATATAGGCATATCCTCGCTGTGCGAAACACGCCTGCTGTCCTGATGACGATGCTCTATCGCTAATCGTTGAATCGCCTGGATATTGATTACCGATAGATAATCAGATTTGGACGATATACCCGACAGCCACACACCGTAGATATATTGACGAGGTTGAATGCGTACAGCCAGGGGTTGCGAATACTGTGCGTATATTCCATCCTGAAGCAAAATACGAGAACGTGCGCACAACTCCACCTAATGAATCTATTAGGGAGCGTTGAGCGACGGTACCTCCAAACTCTCGTGGCAATCACTGCCACTGTGTCTCTCTATTTAAACCTATGGCTGTATATATGTATAATACGTATGGTAGGTACTTACAACTTCATTTACACTAAAACGTGCACAGGGTTTTTGTAAAATAAATCCCGATCCACTATATCGTCGCGTCAGTGTCGTCGAGTCATTGGTAAATCTCTTTGACTGCTCTTCCGTGTTTTTATATTCTTGATAAAAAACGAATATCAACTTTAAATATACATAGTTATTATACATATGTATGTTGAAAGGATTATATATATATATATACATATATGTATATATGCATATATATTTTTACATAGAAGAGAGAGTGATGGAGTTGCCACGTAAAGTAAATTTTAATTGGACTTTGATCGATCACGGCTACGAACCAATATGGGAAAATTTTATTCATATGTATTTGACTCATGTATACATATATTCATGGAAAAAAACCTATTCTTTTTTTTTATTATTTCATTGCTATTGGAGAATATTTAATTGAAAGTTAATCATATAATATATATATATATATATATGTGAATTGAAATTAAAACTCATTACTGATATTGATGCGAAATAAATCACGACGGAATATACGGTGAATATGGATTTTTAAAAAAAGATTTTTTTTAAAAAGTCTCCAAGCTCCATTGCACCTTTTTCCGCTTTTTATTAGATATTATCCTTTGCTATAATATAACTGAAAGGCGGAGCCAATGAATGTGGTTCGTGAATGTCGAGGTTTTGTGACCGAAAATAAAGAGAAAAAAAAAAGAATATTCTACCGAGAATACTGAAGACCATGTCCATATGTATATATCTACTCCCTCTGTGAGATCATCTAGTAAAAGAAGACCGCAGTGGACTTACACACACCCAACGGTAATATTTTCACACAGCACATATATAGAAAAAGATTATGTTCGTGGTGAAGCTGTCTTTCCCAGTGTGGCCCAAATCGAAATGAAAACCAATCTCAGTTATTGTAGGTAGTACTGGCGTTATACGATGATACATGGTTATATCACATTGAAATTGGTCGGATTTCAAAATAAAAAAAATATCCTCAACAGCTTCATGGACATTTTTTCGGATGTGAATTAGTGGAAAAAGAGATTCTGGGACTTGGTAAATCTGATATTTTATGGTAATGGTAAACCAAACGGGTCTAGTTATCAAATATATAAAATCTGTATATACTATAAAGAAGTTAAATCTTTGGGAATAATATTCAGAATCACTTCATGTTCATAAAACCAGAGATAAATATTGCAATTAAATCTGTATTTGTATTTTATACTATATGATGGATGAGCAAAATAAATCTATATATACAATTTAAAAATATAATCGTACAGTATACTGCATAATGCACCTTTTTTTTCTAATTGTCATAACAATATTTATAATGCTCGAAGAAATTAAATGATGTCTCGTAATGCTACTTTTCTGTAACGGTTGAGTCGTTCGAAAAGCAAATTTGCCTCGGTGTAGAGTTTGCGCTCTCTACATCGTCACGCTCACATTGCTTTGCATAAGTTACAGACTTATTCACTCATGTTTATTATATCTGAGATTGCGTTGCGCACTTTACATCATCAGATATATATATATAGAAAAGCGATCAAGGAAGGCATCACTGGACCGATGGTAAATAATGTTTCTCTCTGATCTTCATCTTCTCTTTTCACTATATATATATATATATATATATATATATAAAGCTTGATTATAAATGAACGGTGTACCATAGTTGTCCTCTGGGAATTAGCACGCGCCGATGAAGAGAGAGCAATATTATAAAAAAAAATATATATATATTTACGACGCTTGATACTTCTGTAAATCTCATAACAAAATGACAAGTGCGTATAATTTAAATTAAAAAGACGCAACAAAAAGAAATAGAGGTGGGACGCAGGTTTATATATATATATATATATATATATA
>CAJUYH010006619.1:0-19653 GCA_910591685.1 Galerucella tenella | reverse complement strand
GTGCTCTCTATAAGCCAGCCTGGAGCTCAATTTTGGGTCGGCGTTTGGGACATTTATCTCGAAAACTATCTAATTTTTCGAAAAAATGCTAAGGATCATTTTTGTGGGTAAGGAACTGCTCTTTATTTTTTGTCTGAACGAAAATTCTCCAGTGGTCAAATCTCGGCAGATATCGCGGGAAAACGGATTTTCTGGAATTTCAGAGCCATTGTCCCACCCTTCCACAATGGTCAGGTACCTGACATTTTGGGAATTTAATGTGCCTACCATAACCTGCAAATTAAAAAAAAAATAATCTTACTGGACCAGTTGCCCATGTTGACACCTTCGTTTAAAATGAAAATTAGGGAAGTTAGATGCTTTCAAATCGAACCAAAAAGGTTTGAAACAAGAACCTAAAATAGCCAAATTATCCTCTATACTGCTCATTATGTCTTTTAATACTCGTAATATTGCTTGTTACAAGAAGAATTATTCTATCTCTACACATTGTCTGCTAGAATTTTATAAAATGGAAAAAAAAACTTGATAGGTACCTATCAAGCACACATAAACGATGTACATAAAATAGATAGTGCTATTAAATTCGAAACGTCGAAATTATGTTAAGTTTTATTACATCTGCATTGTGTGCTTCACATAAATTTATTGTTGCATTTATCGTAACTGTTGCTAAAACTGAACGTTTTCCATGAATGCTTGTAAAATCTTTACAAGTGTTAGTTATTCAGTATGGTTATTTAATTTTACAACTGTTTGGGCTTTTACATTGTGGAATATACCAATATTACGTTTTTAAATGAAACTAAATGTTTATAATTAGAAAAGAATATGAAAATTTTAAATTTTTTTGATAATTATTCCGATATATCAAATATCATGTTCAGAATATCATGCGGGTCATACGATTCAACAAAGACATACTCACCGTTTTTATTGTAACGTTTATTCTAATTTATATTTACAATTAATTTATATTTACAGATTTATATTAAAATACAATCCCCATTCAATAATTTATATAACACACTAACTATAATTTATATGAGAGTCACTTAATAAACACTTTATCGAGGCACGATTGCTTTCTTTCAGTATCAACACTAACTGACTAACTAACTCCGCTGCGATGCTCGTCGCCTATTTATACTCGCACGTATGTAGCTCTAGAAAACTCTCGAACTCGAAGTTCTGGTGGATGCGCTGGGTTTTTCTAGATGTTACGTGTTCCAGATCATTCTAGAAAATAAGGCGGAGGAGCCATAGTCGTATCATATGGGAATTTCACTGGGGGCACTAATTGAGCACATTAATGCAGCAGCTCTCGTAACATTATTTTCTTTTATTGCCTTTATAGGCCAAAAAAAAACTTTTTTTTTTAATTTTTCAATATTTCGCGCTGGGAAAAAGGTAGAGAAAAATAAAAATACCACCGTGTAGGGGGAGTGTTTTGCAACAAAAAAGGTTTCTTGCGTTTCTTTCGTCCGAGCAATGGTTTGTCCGGAAAAAATTCGGTAAACTAAGTCTGTGTTCCGCATCCGCGCGACTCTATTTTCTGAAGCGCGGCGGAGTACATTATAAATTATTGTACAGTTATAATGTAGATAGAAATAATTGTAATACGGCGTTTTGAAAAGGAAAGTGTCGGCTTTAAGATGGCATTTTTTTGTCATAGCACATGATCATTTTTGGCAAATTACTCATATACAGTTTGTCTACTTAAGTTGGAACCATATGGAAAACTCTTTTATCAGTGGTTTTATGATGAAAAGTTATTCCTGATAGAAAGTTCTGCATGGTCCAAATGTTGAAATGCAACCATCAGATATCAGCAGACCTAGGAGGCCCTAATGGATCTGAATACCTGTGAATCACCTTCGGTAATTTTATATTTGACCACTATCATTGGAATATCTAAATATCTACCGGACGGCGAGTAGCCAGTCCTTTTTTCTTATCAACATGTGATATATTAACTTATTAAATTCATTTCGTTTCTTAACTTCATTTATTATCTCATTAACTTCAATATAACTTCAATAACTCAAATAAAGTAGGATTACCCGCGAACCGGTAAGACTACTCCCTGAATTGATATTAGTTTGGTCTCCGAATTCACACCTGAGGTGCTCTCCACATTGAGTCGCCGTTGCAATTTATCTTGCCTTATTATTTTAAATAAATAATAGGTAACAAAATTGGCGCCCAACGCCCAACCTAATTGTTACCTAATTGTTACACTTCCCATTAAACATATTTTTAAAGAGTACTCTAAGTTTTCCATATGGTTCCAACTTAAGTAGACACACTGTATAATATAAATATTATATTCTAAAAAAAGGAGTAATAGTAAAGTTAATATTTCATCATCAAAAACAATGTCCGACTTCTATATATGAATCAATAGTAATAACATATATAAGTGGTGACCCAAATATTTAGAGAAATGGATTTATTTTCGTTGGAGAAAAACAGGAAACAACCGGGAAATCTTCTTGTAAAATCCGGATATCCAAGGTTTTAAAAGCAAATCTATTACGTACTTTATACATGAATAAATAATTATATTGGTATACACAGAAATGTACCAGATTAGAAAATTGGAAAATGCAATTTGTGCTGTTAAATATTTCACTGATGTTTTCCTCCTGCTCGGATTTACAGTAATTGCTAAAATAGTGATGTTTAAAAACATTTTTTAAATACATTTATTTCATTTAAACGGAGAGGTTTATAGTAGTAAAGAGGATTTGATTATGGAGAGTCTCCAAATATGGAATAGTATCCAAAAATGAAATGCCTTCATTTCTCTAAGACTATAAGTATGAAACGCAACACTCGACCATCTTCTGTTTCATTCGGTCTACTAACTATCGCACCCACACCATCGAGCCAGTTGCGCGAATGCTTCACGTGTGGCAGGCGTGTTTTGTTTTGTTGTCGTGCAGAAAATTTTAAAGGTAAGTAATAAACGAGTATTACCATCTGTTATGTTTGTTTACGTAAGTGTTATACTATTTAGTATATCGGTATTATGTTTATTTCACCATTTTGTGATCTTTTGTCATTAAAATATTGTATAAAAATCCAAATATGGACAGTCGTCGGTGTCTAATTGTGGAATATTAAATAAAATGCTTGATGTGTGGGCTCTGGGCACATTATGATTGTGCTGGTCCAGAGTTTGATACTTGGATCTGTGACTTTTGCAAGTAATTATGTAACTTCTTTCATTTATCACAATATATTATATTTATTTAATTGATCTCAAAGATATTAATGTTCATTTTTGTTATTGTTATGTTGATTTATGCTTATAGAATCTAAATTCCTCAAATTAAATCTTTTAGAAGCTCTTGAGATAAATAAAGACAAATATTCAGATAATTTTCTTGACGACCGAATACATATCAACAATTCTCCCTTATTAAACCTTTTACCTAAAAAGTTCAGATAAGATTGTTTTGTTGTGATTTAATTTCCAGGTAAACTTGTTAAATACTTTAGTTAATCCCATATTTAGACACATTTTGCCTTCTTATTTCCGTGTAACTAGATAATAATACTCATGCTAGCGTACGGCGCGATTGCCGGGGGAGTTAAAGCAAACCAGCTGACAGTCTGGACCAAATCAGAGAACAGCATGCCTCAATACAACAGGAGGCATGAGAACCACATCAACCAGAGCGATATAGGTGATCCTTGGTCTCACTCTCCTTGACATACACATCATACATACATACACATATTTTGATAACCATGACACGCATACGCTCTACCGGTATACAACCTGACGTAGGATCTGGTAAATTGAGACGTAACCTGTGGCTTGAGGCACTCAATGAGGTTCCACTGCTGCAGGCAAATACGGACGCAATCTCACCACAACATGCCTTCCATAGGCCCTACTAGGTAATCATTAAATATAAGACACAAGGCGCATCAGAAGAAGGCGCAATCCGCATCTTCACGGATGGCTCTAAAACCAATATGGGCTCAGGATAAGGAATTTACTCCAGATCTCTGAATCTAAATATTTTTTGAGCGTTGCTCAAACAGAGCTCACTGCTATCTACATCGCCGCATAAGAGATTACCGAAAGAAACACCACAGGTAATAAAATTCACATCCTTACGGATAGTAGACAAGCACTACTAGCCCTGAACAGACCACGTATCACATCAGGCCTAGTACTGGAGTGTCACCTGTCCCTGATCGAAGCCTGTAGCAGGAAAGCAGCCTCCCAAAAACTCTTGGGACCTGGCACCTAATGAAGGAACACTCCCTTGAAAAGTTTGAGGGTAGATGGGACGATGCAGAAGGTTGGAGGCTTGCCAAGGAACTGCTGCAGTATCCGGACAGGAAAGTAGCCCAAAAAATACGTGACTATGAACAGACAGAACCTTCGGACAGCCACGGGTATTCTGACTGGTCACTGCCACCTACGAAAACACCTCTACAGACTAGGTCTGTCCGACACTTCACTTTGTAGAGGATGTGAACAGGAAGATGAGACTGTCGAACACATTCTTTGTGAATGTCCGACACTCTCCCAATTTAGGTTTTCTGTATTCGGCGACTACAGGCTAACACAAGCCAGCATGAGGGAGCTTACTTCCGGCGACGTTATCGCCTACTCTGAACCTTGGAAGGATGCACAATGGGCCAATTGTGGCCTAAGTACTGTGGGGTCCCACACCTTTCAAAATCTTACAGATTACAGAATAATACTTTTGTCAATATCCGTAAAATTCAGTATTAAGGCACTGTATGAATAAAAATTTTTTCACTATACCTCCACTTGTTTGAGAAAGTTACTGTTCTAGCGAAACGCGTCACAACTTTAAGCTCAATATAATGTAGATTTAAACAAATTAAATTGTTCGATTTCAACGTTTATTTCCACTAAATAAATACTTTTCAATAAATTACCTTTTTTTAGTTACTTTATTGATCGTCCACCCTTTCAAAACCAAACCCGGAAAATGTATTTTCCAGTTAACTGAAATGAAAATAGTTCTACCAATTGCAGAACTCGTTATTCGTCTGTTAAGCCAATTCCTAGGAAGCGTTTCAATTAAAATAGCGCTTGTTTGATGATGATAACTAATCCAGAATTCTGCTGATAGAATTTTTTTTCAAAAAAGTAACATTTTTATACACAAGAACCTTGTTTACTTATCACATGTTGGAACAGAATAAGTATATGTAGTCGATGTATCAAAAGTATAGATTCTTTTTTCCATTCTGACCAAACCATTTCAATACCGCCCTACTAGCAATGATATGGAAGTAAAAGTAAAAAATCTATCTCAAGAATTAATACAAGTGATTAGAAACACTGAGGCTGTCAAAAGAGCATTAAACAGAAGAGGTGTAGACAGAACAACATCCAGAATGAATGTACCGAAATTAGAATTTTACGCAAATTTGGTAGCGTTGTTAAGAAAATAGTAACAATATTAAACAAGAACAAACAATAATCGATGCGTTTGAATCGAGCTGCCCTCTTCAAAAACAACGAAGCAATAAAGATGCACCCTGGTGAAACAAACATCTGTCAGAACTAAGATCTCAAACCCGGGACCTTTTTAATAAAGCAAAACTCACCGGAGACTGGCGGAGATACACCGAGGTGAGAAACACCTACTACAAGGAAATTAGAAAAGCTAAAAGAAATATCTTCAGAAAATTCTGTGAAGATATAAACACAACTCCTGCTGCGGCAAGACTTTACAAAGCTATGGCGAAAAGTAGGGTCAACACAGATATGGCTTTGAGGAAGCCAGATGGTGAATATACCGAAAATGAGGAGGAAAGAATTCGACTCTTACTAGAAACTCATTTTCCAGGGAGTACCCCAAATAGGAGAGATAATCCTCTCGAAGTTCACAATAGGCCTTCGAGAGAAAGTATTTGTAGTAACGATAGGTTGAAATGGGCCATGAACACCTTTTCACCTTTCAAAGCACCAGGAGCAGATGGAATTTTCCCAGCATTGCCCCAGAAAGGACAAGACGAAATTCTACCGCATCTGGTTAGAATTAGTCGAAGCAGCTTAGAACTGGGTTATATACCTGAAGCATGGAGTAGGGCAATAGTAACCTTTATTCCAAAAACTGGAAAAAGGGACACAACAAACCCCAAATCCTTTATGCCAATCGTTTGTACTCAAAACGATGGAAAAGGCTATTGATAACCATATTAGAACGGAAGTCCTAGAGAGACTACCTCTCCACCCATGTCAGCATGCTTACCGGGCAGGCAGATCTACGGTGACTGCACTGGTACAACTGACGAAGGATATCCGAGGTGCTCTAGACAACCAAGAAACTGTAGTATGTGCATTTTTGGACATAGAAGGAGCTTTTGACAATACTCCACATGAGGCTGTCAAAAGAGCATTAAACAGGTGTAGAAAGCACAACATCCAAATGGATGTGGGAACTGCTCACCACAAGAGTAGCAGAGACGAGGACGAGCAAAGACATTGTCTCCATCTGCACCACCAGAGGATGCCCACAGGGAGGAGTAGCATCCCCATTAATGTGGAGTCTGACGGTTGACGAACTCCTGTGTGGCTTGACGGATCTTGGAGTATCCTGCCAAGGATATGCCGACGATATTGTCATAACAGCCAGGGGGAAATTCGAAAACACCCTTTGTGATATTGTACAAAAGGGTCTGAACTATACAAATAGCTGGTGTAGGCAAGCGGGACTTAGCATCAACCCCACTAAAACCATCTTCATAGCCTTTACTAAGAAAAGAAAACTCAACCTCAAAACCATAAAACTTGATGGGAACGAGATTAAATGGAGACAAGAAGTCAAAAATACAAGGTAAAAATGGCTCTAATGGTGTGCAGAAAATTGGGGTTGTCACCCAAAAATCCTAAGCTGGTTGTACACTGCTTCCAAATTTACAGTCATGTTGAGGACATGTTAGGTTTTTAGCTCTGCAAAAAGAAAATAAATAGCCCGAAAAACAAAAAAATATTTTCAATTAAAAAATATATTCCTTTATTTCGGCCCACAGTGTATATATTTGAATGCTTTGCTTATCTAAAGCTACAATTAACTACGGTTAGACAGTTAAAAATAGACACGAATTTATTAAGTTGTTTATATATCACTCGATATTTGTTTAATGTACTGTTACACACTTTTACTAGAATTTCGATTTTTATGTGTCCGTAACTAAGTACATAGAATGTAATTCATAGAAATACAAATTTTATGGCTTCTAAATCTCGCGAACGTCCAAATAATATTCAACCGAAAAATCGAACGCCAGAGTATCTCGCTCTCTTTCTCCGACGTCACGGATCGTGAGAATCTATAATCATGCTGGTTTTCTGTGCTCTCATTTATTCAAGACGACAACATGAAAAATTAAATATTTTCTTTTCAAATAAAACAAGAAAGAACAAGATACAGACTAAGTAGAGAGGGAATCATTAAAAAAACCACCTCCTCACTTCTTAGAAATCGGACAACCTGGGACATGCCAACTTTTCAAAGAAATTAGTTACGGAATTAGGCAACAAGAAGGAATGAGATCCGAATACCATTACCAGACTTGGAAAGAATGCCATTCAATGGTGTGGAATGGAAGAAGAAACCTCCATTCACATACTTTCCAACTACACAGCACTTCAGAATCCTAGAGCACAGCACCTGGGAGTTTACTGGATAGAAGAGGAACATTTTCCTAAGTTGAAGCCTGCAAACATCCTAAAATTCTAGTCTTCTAACGACCGTCTCATGCCATTCCATGCCGCTGCAATTTTATTATTGATATTTGAGGTTGTGTTTCAAGCAATCATTTACTGTCGAATATTTTAAGACGTTCAGCTAGTTCATATGTGAGTGTTGTGTGTTCTATTTGATCTCAAACTATTTCTCCTAAAAAATTTGTTGATGTTAAAGCAAAAATTATCCACAATCAATGCTGACGGGTTCTATTTTTGTGTTGACCTTAAAAATTCAGAATTGTGCATATTTCTAAATGCTTATACAGAACGAAGCAGAATGCTAGTGGACACTGAAAGTCACAGTACTCTGGGAACGACCTCTGACATAATGCCTCCAACAGTAAACTACGACCTAAAACATAATTTGAAGTCGAATGTTAATTTTACAATGTGGTTTTGACAAGAAGCTCGCACATACGACTCTAACGTCAAGTGGCATTTTCTTATGTGAAACGGAGTCTACCATAACAGATTCTTTTTCAAATATGTTTTTTTTTTCGACCGTTTATCTATAGAGAATTTTTTATGGATGTAATATATATTTCCATTCCTCTTGTAACATAAATATATTTTCTCATGATTCAAAGTTTATGATATCTCGTTGAAATTGGCAATAAAATTTTATGTAGTTATTAATGTTTTGTGAACGCATTTCGAAGTACCTACATTTTAAATATTGAAATTGGAAAAGTAATATACATATGTATATTGAAAAATTCTTAGCATGTTCTCCTCTTAATTAAATACATGCAAAACGTTTCTAGATCTTTCAAAAAAAATGTTTCTTCTTGCTCTGCAAACCGGACCTTCACAGCTTTTATTACCTCCTCGGTGGAAGAAAATGTACGACCTTTTAAACTATTTTTCAGTTTAGGAAAGAGATGATAGTCTGACGGAGCCAAATCTGGTGAATAAGAAGGGTGTTCTAGTAATTCAAACCCTAAATCACGAATTTTTTGCATGGCAACATGAGAATTGTGTGCAAAAACAAAACACCTTTGGATAGCTTTCCGCGTCTTTTCTCTTTAATTTTTTTCCCTTAAAGTAGTCAGTAATGTCGAATAGTAATCTCCGGTTATTGTTCTACCCTTATCCAAAAAATCAATCATGATAACTCCATGGCAATCACAAAAAACTGAAGCAAGAACCTTTCCAGCAGATTTCTGGACACGAAACTTCTTGGGTCTTGGAGAGGACGAAGGATATTGATCACGCACATCTTCGTAAATCTGCTTACCTCTTAACCCTTTCAAATACAGGTACTTGATGATGGCTCGATACTCCAATTTTTCGATTTTCACATTTTCTAACTAGATATCAATACATCCTCGTATGTTAAATATATTTTCACAGCATAGTCAATATCTTCTTTTTTATTTGCGACCAACATTTCATTTGGATTAAGATCGTAATAAATATACATCAAAGACTAGTTGATGTTCGCGAACTCTTGTTTAATATTCCAAGCCACAGCTTCTATCAAGGAGTGTATCAATTATCCCCATCCTTCGAAAGTCTTTCCTTAGTTGACTAAATACTTTTCTTGCTTGGGGGATCCCATTGACTGCGCCAATTATTCAATATAAATAACATTTTTTGAGCTTCTAATTTTGGTGATGTGTGATATAAAAACTTAAAAAAAATGTAGAACGTGTCGCGGGACACACGGTAGGAACTTTAGTTCCTTTTAAGCAAAAATGATGTAATACATTTGACGTTATAGATTAACAATTTGCAAAATTAATAACGACAACAGGTAGACGTTTGGAATATTTAGCAGAATAATCATTATTATAGATAATGGTACGGTACCCTTCATGAGGGAGTCCGACTAGCAACATCTACTTATAACAGCATCGTATATTTAAAAAGGGAAACCGTAGCATTATACAAATTGGACATTCAAGAACTGTACGCTTACCACAAAAAAATTAGTGGAAACATAAAATTGAATTGTTCAAATTTCAATTTGTTATATTACAGTTTATAGAAATTTTTATTTTCTAGATTTTTTCTTAAGTGGGTCGTAGAAAAAATATGCTGTTCGACTCGTGTGGATTGTCTATATCGCACTTTAACGATTGAGCACTCCACCTACGGCGTCGTGCTCAAATTTCGTCCTCGTACGATATGGCCATCATATCCACACTAGTTGCACAAACTACTATTTCTATCAAAATATGCCCTTTTCCATTTAAAAACAACCTGCCAAATGTCAAATCAATTTATCCATCCATTTTAAAGTTATCGAATTAAAACATTAAGTTTTCAAAATTTCAACACCCTGTATTTCGAAAAGTAAATGTGCTAGACCCCTTAATCGCGCAAAAAAAATTATGGAAATAATAGTAAAAATTTATCCGAACAAATTCAAGTAGATCACCAGCACTGCGAATACCAGCTTTGCATAGAATTTTAATATAGCATCGGTGGTTCAGTGGTAGAATGCTCGCCTTCCACGCGGGCGGCCCGGGTTCGAATCCCGGCCGTAGCATATGAATCGCTGCTTCGTAAACGAGAGAGAGACTAAGGAGAGAGCACAAGCACGCAAGCGAGGCACATAACGAAGCAACGTAACATAACGAAGCGTAACGTAACGCGTAACGGTCAGATCTTTTGCGTCGCGACCCCTGGTCGCTCAAACATAACCTGACGTAAAGAACTAAAGTTCCAAAAACTTGTTTATACAAATGTTTGTGTATTTTGAAATTATATCAGTGAAATAATGGTAGTATAATAAGTGAAAAAGCCTAGTGGAAAAATTAAATGGCTTTGAATCCTAGAAATTTTCTGGAAAGTTTAGTATCTTTCAAGCCTTTCTACAACAGAAGAGATTTTTGCGGTTTATATGAAAATTCAAGCATTTACATTATTTAAATACTTTTTAAAGAAATTATATTGGGTAATTGAAATGGGACTCAATATTTTTAAGTGGAATGAATACGAAAATGTAAAGAACAACAAAATAATTTTTTTCGTGTCTAAATGAAGCTCATTGAGAGCTCAAAATATCTATATACATTAAGTAAACAATTCCATTGTTTGCCTTCCTTAATTAAAATGGAATAAGTTTGCCACTGCAAAGAAGCTCTGCTTTATAATATCAAGATAACTTGGGAATTCGGTTAATTATTGTATTTCCAGGATGGTTATTCTTGTGCTTCAATATATACTGTGTCCGCACTTAAGTTCGCACCATTTGGAAACTTTTTTATTATCAATTTTAGAAAAAAAACTCATTTTTCATAAAAAGTTCTGCACGCTCTAAAATCTGAAATACAATTATCAGATATCAATTTTTTTTAGTATTATAAGAGGTTTCTCAAAAAATATGAACTTTACTAAGGAGTAAAGTACCTTTAAATTTGACAATATCGAAAAATAGTATCGAAAAAAGTTGATCAGAACTAAAAACTACGTTCAAATATGTAATTGCATCCATTTACATTTAAAAAATAGGTTTTGTTCTTGTTTGTATGTATGTATGTATTATGGGGTGACATTCACTGAGACCTAAAAGATCTATTGTGCCCCCTTACTTCTACTCAGTTTCTGAGGAGAGTCTCAGAAGCTAGTAGTTCCTTTAGTCCTATTTCCCGGAGGAATTTTAGGATGTCTGCAGGCTACAACTTAGGCAAATGTTCCTCTTCTATCCAGTAATCTCCTAGGTGCTGTGCTCTAGGATTCCGAAGTGCTGTGCAGTTGGAAAGTATGTGGATGGAGGTTTCTTCTTCCATTCCACAAAATCTGCATTCTTCTTCCTCCACTATCTTGAGCTTTTTCAGGTGCGCATTCAGGCGACAATGTCCCGGTAGGATCCTTGTTGAAACTCTTAGCGCAGTTTTACTTTGACTTATGCATTCTTTTGATCTCAACAGGTTGTAGTCACCCAGAACAGTCTTTGATTGTATAAGCCCTACTAGATCTTTCCAATGGTCAGATCTTCTCTTTTTCTCGGCTTTACTTATTTCTTCCAATATTACATTGGGGCTGATTCCGCAACAGGGTTCAGGCCCCCAGAAAGGTATTTCAGTCCCTACTTTGCTAGTTCATCTGCTATTGCTATGGCTCCATAAGTGATGATTGGTCTCACTATGGCAGTGTACATCCAGCTTAGGATTTTTGGGTTACAATCCCAGATTTCTGCACACCATTAGAGCCATTTTTGCCTTGTATGTAATCTCCTTTTCGTGTTTGTTCCACTGGAGTTTACTGTCTATAGTTAGACCTAGATACTTGACTTCTTGTCTTCATTCAATCTCGTTCCCATCAAGTTTTATGGTTTTGAGGTTGAGTTTTCTTTTCTTAGTAAAGGCTATGAGGATGGTTTTAGTGGGGTTGATGCCAAGTCCCACTTGCCTACACCAGCTATTTGTATAGTTCAGACCCTTTTGTACAATATCACAAAGGGTGTTTTCGAATTTCCCCTGGCTGTTGTGACAATATCGTCGGCATATCCTTGGCAGGATATTCCGAGATCCGTCAAACCACACAGGAGTTCGTCAACCGTTAGACTCCACATTAATGGGGATGCTACTCCTCCCTGTGGGCATCCTCAGGTAGTGCAGATGGAGACAATGTCTTTGCTCGTCCTCGTCTCTGGTACTCTTGTGGTGAGCAGTTCCGACATCTATTTGGATGTTGTGCTGTCTACACCTCTTCTGTTCAATGCTCTTTTGACAGCCTCATGGAGTATTGTCAAAAGCTCCTTCTATGTCCAAAAATTCACATACTACAGTTTCTTGGTTGTCTAGAGCACCCCAGATATCCTCCATCAGTTGTACCAGTGCAGTCCGTTAGAATTCCGTATTGCCATGATGAAACCCGATCATCTTGACTTGAGACTGTCTTAGTCTACTATGCACTTAATAATGTGCACGCGGTGTGAAGGAAAGGAATAATATATGAAAACTAACTGAAAATAGTTGACCTTGAAAAATACAGAAACCATTTTTGGATAACCTCGAAAAGAAAGTTCAAAAGTTTCAATATAAATAATACATAATACTTACTTCAGTTTAGTTAAATTAATATTATTTTGGGGATGAATTAGGTCAAGGCAAACTGCCTGGAAATATATTATTGTAGAGAGTCGGTTATACACGCATTCCCTTTTATGAGAGTGCGTGATTATCACTACAAAGTTCTGCTTTTTTATGTTTAGTATCTCCAATATTAGTTCCTTCTTTAATAATATTTACAGATAAATTAATGATTTTTTACTATTTCTGCTCTATATAGCTCTTTCCTGAGTTACATTCTCTTTTTTGTTGCTCTCTTCAATTTCTCCACTTCTTGTTCTGTGAATAGTCATTAGAACCGTATATTCGTATATAAAAAATTGTTCGCGTTTCCGCCTTAACGCCTTCCTTTCTTGATTCTTACTATTGATGACCGTCTCTATCTTAATGTTTATTTGAAAGAGGCGGAAACCACAAAAAATACTCTGGAGAAAAATAATCTCTGGCCAGGAATGGCCCACTAGGTTTGGCTTTATACCACATTTATATGCTAACTCCTCATTTTGGAATAAAACTTGTAAAAAATTATACTTGTTATCGAGCCTCTCATGGTTTTTAAGGTTTTTTCAAACTCATTGCCAGATCAAACTGTTTTTTTTAATAAGACACAGAGTATAAAGTTTGAATGAAATCTAGATAAATATGTGGTTTATTTCCTCTTCTACGATAACTGAATCCACTTCTGTCGCTGCCACTTCCGGTAGAAATAGAATGAAAAAAAATTTACCCGTTCCTTTTCGCCTTCATAATGAACCTAATTTCACGGACGATTTGGAGACTTAACGTGTACCGAATCCTTAATACTTAATTCAACTCCCTTTAAAGGACGACTATACAATGCGTGTGACCTGGGGTAAACCCCTTAAGGACCTTTCAAGCTCGGCTGGTCTCTGCTTAATTTTGTTATAAACAAAACACGGATTTTAAACAGTGACGTACAAAGGGATATTGGTAGATTTTGTAACTGAAAGGATCTACGAGGATGTATTGATATCTAGTTAGACTAGACCAGTTCCATGCATAAACAAAATATTGCCTTACCATAGCGACGGACAATAGCTCAGTGTGAAGTTGGACGTCAAAAAAGTAAACCAGAGTTACGCAATAAATTGAAAGAAAAAAGATGTCCACCGAAATTGGGAAAATCGAAAAATTGGAGTATCGAGCCATTATCAAGTACCTGTATTTGAAAGGGTTAAGAGGTAAGCAGATTTACGAGGATATGCTTGATACCCTTGGTGATGGTGATCAATGTCCTTCGTCATATCCAAGACCTAAGAAGTTCTGCAATAAATGAAAAGTATGTCTTTGTTGAATCGTATGACCCGCATGATAAAACTGCATTTGACTATAACAGACATTTCCATTTAGTCTACATCCTGTTGTTCCCACTGTTTTCATACACTTTAATTAAAATTAATAATACATTTTTCTTTTAAAAAGCTACGAGAATGCTTAAATTTGAGCACTGGTTAAATATTAAATTTAGAGATTACTTTTTTTCGTTAGACTGCGCATTGAAATAAATCCACCCAAACTAAAAAAGATAAAAAGTATTTTCCAGCGGGATTTTAGTTCGCTTTTTCAAAGACCGTTCAGTCTATCACAAAATTCAATTACCTGTGGTGTGGTGGTAGTATTATGTTTTCCTGGTAACTGAAACGATAAGTAACACAAAGGTTAAGAATAATATGTCTCTAGTTACTTCCCCGAAATAAATTATTCACTTCTAGATGTCAAATTATATAGACTGTTTCGGTATAATATGCTCCACTTTCTCAACTTTTGATTGAAAACAATCAGACTGAGTTAAATTTTCAAGTATTCTATCTGGATAGGCACATGTTCTAGTAATAAATATCACATTTTCCATGGATTACGAGGGTTGTCTTTTATATTTTTCATATAGAGCTAGAAAGAAACAGTAGATAACTCTTAAATACAACTCAGCAACTTTTAAAATTCAGCTTAAAGCGTAGCGCTCTGAACTTTGATGATAAGTTAACTAAACATGACATTATTTGATATTGTTACGCGAGCTTGACCAGATTGTCAACATGATGAAAAGCATCTCAAATGGAAAATCGAAAGCTGTGAGATGCTGGAATTGTGGAGAAATGGGACATGTACGCAGTTCGTGCAAGCGACCGAGAACTGCTACAAACAGAAGACCATGCCCAGCAGAGTGCTCTCACTGCACCAAAACAGAAGCTAAGGAAGCTGCCATTCGAAGAACCACGGTGACCAGCGACGAATGGACACCGGAAAAGTTGGGAGAGGAACAATAGAACGATCCCGACTTGAAGAAAATCCGACATTGGAAAAAGGAAAACTGTCGACCTACTTGGCAGGATATTTCAAGGTACTCGCCAACGATGAAATCGTATTGGGCCCAGTGGGACTCGCTGGTTCTGGAAAACGGTTTGCTACAGCGAGTAATCGAGAACGATGAAGGTTCCGAAAGTGGAAGACAGTTGGTGATTCCAAGAACAAGGGTAGCAGCAGTACTGCGGAAATTACACGACAGTCCGTCAGGAGGACATCTAGGTGTGAAGAAGACCCTCCAGAAAGTGCGAGAACGGTTTTATTGGATGCACAGTTCCGAAGATGTGAAGGACTGGTGTAAGAAGTGCACTACCTGTGCTACGACCAATGGACCACAAGGAAGAAGAAAGGCTCCTATGAAGCAGTACAATGTCGGAAGCCCTTTTGAACGCATTGCCCTGGACATTGCCTTACCGTTTCCACCGACAGCAAATGGCAGCAGGTACATTTTGGTGGTGATGGATTATTTCACAAAATGGGTAGAAGCGTATGCCATTCCAAACCAAGAAGCCGCAACTGTTGCCGACGTGCTTTTGAATGAGTTCATTTGCCGATATGGAGTACCCCTGGAAATACACAGCGACCAGAGCAGAAACTTCGAAAGCAAGCTGTTCCAGGAAGTTTGTGAAAAGCTCGGCATGAAGAAAACGAGAACTACGGCTTTGCATCCACAGTCGGACGGAATGGTAGAGCGAATGAACAGAACTCTTGGCAAATACCTGTTTAAAGTAGTATTTAACCATCAGCGAGATTGGGACCAATATCTCTCGCTATTTGCGATGGCCTACAGATCCGCCATCAATGAGTCTACCGGCCAAACACCAGCAAAAGTTCTGTCCGGACGCGAAATGAGATTACCCTGCGACCTTGAATTTGGATGCCGACCCGGAGAAGACATAGCTGGTTAAGATTACGTGACCCAGCTGAGAAAAAGAATGGACGACGTACACGAGCTGGTTCGATCGAATCTCCAGATCGCTAGCGATAGGATGAAGAAAAGATACGATACGCAAGCTACAGAAGGAGGTTTCCACTAAGGAGACAAAGTCTGGCTGCATAACCCAAGAAGACAAAAGGGTTTTTCTCCAAAGTTGCAGAAAGCTTGGGACGGTCCGTACCTCGTGAAGAAACGTATCAACGATGTCATCTATCGTATCAGCAAGATCCCAAACGGAAAGCCAAAGGTGGTACACCGTAACCGATTATCGCCATTCGAGGGTGACCACGATGAGGAAGTAAACCAGCTTCAGGAAGTAGCCGATCCTGCTTTTGTAGAGTTCATGGGTGCTTATGGTGGTACCGGAAAAGCAAGATTCGGCGTCACCACTGAGAGACGACAAGACATGCTTACCGTTCCAGAGGAATACTCACTGACAATAAACATCCCTGCCAGCGTAACCGATGCACGTGGACTGGCATCTCTGTTCATAAAGAAGAGTGGCACCCGACGTTTGCAAAACCAGTTACCAGTACCAGGTAAAGCTCTGAAGCTGCAAGATGGCTCCCGCTACAATTTCCACCTAGTGACGAGAAACACCTTCGACGAAAGACCAACGTACGAGGATGTCTGGGAAGCATTAAGAAGCTTGAGGGAGCATGTGCTCGATTTGGACGTGCATAGGCTAGCCATGCCCAAGATTGAATGTAGGCATTTAGATTGGCGAATAATCCGTAACATGGTAGAAGTAATCTTCCGAGACACCGAAGTGCAGGTACTAGTCTGCGGCCAAGCACGGGAGACACAGCCAACAGAGAAGACGGTCGCATGTTACTTCCATGCAACTGGAAAATGTCACAAAGGAACCAGTTGCCGATACAGTCATCTCGTTTCAGTTTCCTAGTTAGTTCCAGGAGGAACTGTCTCTTAAGGAGGGGGCAATGTTACGCGAGCTGCTGCATTAATGTGCTCAATTAGTGCCCCCAGTGAAATTCCCATATGATACGACTATGGCTCCTCTGCCTTATTTTCGAGAGTTTTCTGGAATACGTAACATCTAGAAAAACCCAGCGCATCCACCAGAACTTCGAGAGGTTTCTAGAACTACATTCGTGCGAGTATAAATAGGCGACGAGCATCGCAGCGAGTTAGTTAGTCAGTTTGTGTTGATACTGAAAGAAAGCAATCGCGCCCCGATAAAGTGTTTATTAAGTGACTCTCATATAAATTATAGTTAGTGTGTGTTTAGTGTATTATATAAATTATTAAATAAGAACTGTATTTGAATATAAATCTGTAAATATAAATTAATTGTAAATATAAATTAGAATAAACGTTACAATATTTATTGACAGCTATCAACTAAATCTCATATCTATCTATACCTGTATTCCATATTCTAATCGTACACTGTATAATATACTTTTTATTTTCGGTCTTGATTGTGTTAAAAATACAATTTGTTATTTCACCCTCCGGTTACGAGGTATTTGCAGCTAAACAACCAATTACAAAATATGAAGAAAAAAAAGGTTATTTCATATCTATATAATGTTGCTTTTGTGGAATAGCGTTTTCGCGTGAATCGAGAGATGAGAATTGCGGAATGCTGCTTTGGCAAATTAGATTGAATTTTTGATTAACTCCGGAATTAAAAAATTTCCGTCTGAATCATTCTGTTTTACCAGATTTACCTTTAATTTTCGAATGAAATCGTAAAATTTTATGAAATAATTAAAAACCATATCCTCAGGATGTATTATTTTAGTGGAATGAAGATTAGTTTTTTTTATTATGCTGGAAAGAAATTTTGTTACCTAGAGGAGAAATAGTATATGTCTGTTATGGGGCTTGATTCCCGCATCCCATTGTAGGTGTTTCTCGAGGTGTTTCTGAAGTAGTATAATTGGGGATGTTCTCTCACAATCTTCAGTTCTCTTATTGGTCTCGTTGAAAATGGACATTTTCTTCTATATCTGGGCTTCAAAAAGTACGTCCAGTTTCTAAAAAGATCTTGTTAGGCTTCAACAACTTCAAAGGGCATAGGCTTTGCCCTAGCAGATTTGAAGTGATCATTCCAGTCCGTGGGTAATTCTGCACGTATTTTTTGGTTAATTAGCTTCAAGGGAACTTATGTCTTTTATTTAAATATTATTGATAACTTATTTTGACCAAAAGGCATCACAATTTGAATTAGTCCTATTATAGGTTAATAATAGAAAAAATTATTAACCACTAAGAGAGAAATTCAACTTTTCAATTGGTTAGAAGAGGAAATAATTGTCAATTTCACAGCTATTTTAGTGGAAAAACTACATTACAGATCAATATATAGGTTTAGATTAACTTGAATCTTTTTGTTATTCAAGCCTGCTTGTTGATAGTTTATCATCTTGGATTTCCCACTTTAAGGTTTCTTAATATTCAGTCCGCAACAGCTGCTCGCATATGTCCAACTTTGGTGTGAAAATTGAGAGTTGATGTAGCAAACTTTGTCTTTATAAGAGTCTGTGTGTATATGTGTGAAAAAAAATAAGATCTTGAGGCAGAAACCCATTTGTAAAAGTAAATAATTGATTAATTTCAAAAAAATTTTAAGTGTCTAGGGAAGAAAGGGTGAAACTGAATTGACATAAAACCCATCAACCCTCTATATACAGTGTGTTATTTATAAGATGCGACTACAAAATCGTAGAAAAATAAGTTCAAATGCACTTTTAATTTTCTTAAATTCGCTCTGGATTAATAAAAAAATGGATAGTTAGGTTTAAAAAAGTCGAACTTCATTTTCATATCACTTTCGAATACTTTCAACCGCGTAGGAGATAGCCAGAAGCAAGGGAAATTTAAAAGTAAAACGTGAAGTAACGCGGTTCGATTCCCCGCTGTGGTGTTTTTTTTTATTAAACCAGAGCAAATTTAAGAGAATTAAGAGTGCATTTGAACTTATTTTTCAACGACCTTTTCAAATCTGTTATTATTCTTTATGAACGCCATTTGGTAAAAAAGTTATCTCTTGTTTGACAGTTATGTACAGGAATCCCTATGTCGCATCTAATAAATAACACAGTGTATTAAGTATATAAGGGTTCATTTATGGGAAAAAAGTTGAAAGTGGTTTCCATTATTCTGTAATCAGCCTATTTTCAAGTCTGGAGATCATTTTTGTCCAACCAAAATATGGTAATCATCGAAAAAAACATACACTGTGGGCCGAAATAAATGAGTTCATTTTTTAATTGACAATATTTCTTTTGTTTTTTGAACGATTTATTTTCTTTTTGCAGGGCTAATAACCTAACATGTCCTCAACATGACTGTAAATTTGGAAGCAAGAATAATGTACAGGGTGGGACTTATAAACAAAATTATATAACAGTGCATTTGAGTTCGTTGCAAATGAAAACTGTTTTAGCAAAAATTCTACTGTTATGCTTTTTCGGTAGATAAACTATCCAGAACACTTCAGTAGAAAGGAAACTTTCCCCGAAATTACCGGATTCGCGGAATACCATTTTTTTATTAAATAACATTTTAACAAATAACACATTTATGAAAACAGCTTAGTAACTTTATAGTATGTACAAAAAGTACGAGGAGTAATAAACCCTAAT
>CAJUYH010006618.1:0-19653 GCA_910591685.1 Galerucella tenella | reverse complement strand
GACCCTTATTCCACTTTGGTGATTTTCCTTGAACGATACTGTCAACGAGTTGTCTCAAGTTGGCGGGTCTCAATATATGTTAGATAGTAATAAAAAGTATTAAAAAGTCAAGTGAATTTATTTATTAAAGTTACCCTAAAGTTGAACATAACAATAGTATAGTATAGTATAGTATAGTATAGTATAGTATAGTATAGTATAGTATAGTATAGTATAGTATAGTATAGTATAGTATAGTATAGTATAGTATAGTATAGTATAGTATAGTATAGTATAGTATAGTTTAGTATAGTATAGTATAGTATGGGTATAGTATAGTATAGTATGGGTATAGTAATGGGTAATTCCGATGACACTTATTCGGAATCGTTGTAAATCCAAGATGGCCGCAGCCACAAAATGGCGAATTTCCTATACCTATGTTTAAAAACCCTCAACCTGGCCACTCTGGGCTATGAAATTCAAATGAAATGACTTTAGGAATACAGTCGCCAGCAAAGTTCAATTATGGGATGGATGAAAGAAATGTTGCCATCAATTTTGGCATTGGCCTCAAATGTCCACACACAAACATCAAGCACTGTAGTGTTGCGTATTTAGTACCAAAATTGTTTGAGGAAAGACAAGCTTACGTGACACTGAATTAGGTAAAGTCTTTGGAAGGATTAGGTATATATCAAGGAGTGGATCTGCAGCATGCTGCAGTACAGAGACCTTGTTATAGCGAGGAACTTGAAGAACTAAATAGAATAAAAATGTTAAGTGGGTAATGGAATAAAAACTAGTGGAAAAAATTACAAGATTTGTTGGAACCTGAGAATTTCTATTATAGTTACCTACATGAAAATCTCATTGACAAACCACTATTAAAATTCTACCACAACTTTTATTACTGATTGAGAATTTTGGAAATATTTCAAGAGTATACCATCTTTGTAGTCCCAAGTACCAATTCTTCCTCATTCTAACGTCACGCATCACGTACGTTTATTAATATTCCGAATTAGATTTTCTAATCTATACACTTTACCACATCGGTGTAGCTTATTTTCACAATAATACGTTTAGCTAAAGGAAAAATGGGCATGAAATATACTCTGTCTAAAGTCAATTTGATGACATGATAAAAGAGCAAGGTTGTCAGATATATCCTCCCAAAAATTGCAAAGCTCAGTATACAAATTTCTCCTTATTTCATAAACTTTTTTTCTCAGGAAGCTAGTTTAAAAATATTTCAAAAAAATACATTGATATTATATATTATATTGTTTGTTATATCTGCTTTATTTATTTATAATATGAGAAATTGTTGTTTTCTTATTTTACTGTTATTATATATAGATTTGGCAATTATTTATCTTGTGAGCAATAAAAATTAAATTATATAATATGTCCATGAGAGTACGCTTCTCTAGACATTGTCGATCTGTGACTATAGCGTCCTCTCTTCCACTCACAGAATGACTATACGGAACGTATTTTTTTTACGTATCTGTTCCCTTTTTTTAAATTTAATTTAAATTGTTGATTTACTTCAAAAGAATTCTTATTTCAAGGTATTCACAATATCTATATAATATATTTATTTGTTAGCATTAAAATAAGACGTTTATAATTGCTGGAAAATTTAAATAATTATAACAACTAGATACCCTCCATTGAGCTTTGCTTGCAATCAATAGGATTTTTTTTGTGGCCGAGGGACTATTGTCCATTTAGCCAGAATCAATGGGATTAAAAAATCTCTCTCCCCACTTTTTACTATATAAAGATTTTAGAAGAGTTTACTTAACCCTTTTTTAAACAATTAAGTTCAAGTATTACCATCGGATCCGAAGCATATAATTCTACTGATAATTTCGCTTTGATTTTCACTAGTTTCAAATCTTTGCAAACAAGAAGTAGTATTAGCCGGACATTGCAGCAAATTTTCGCAGTCTGTATCTCCTAAAACAATAAAACAGGTTACGTTAAACCTTCAGCATATTATTTGGGTTCAGGGGATGTGCATGGAGGGAACTATGGTAGGTGCCTGAGAGGTGTGTAGTGTATGTATACTGACTAGTGATGGGCAAAAGCGTATTATTTCAATAGTCGAATTATAAATTACTCATATACTAATAACACTAAAGGGCGCATTATTAGTAACGCAAGGTTGTCAACCATCATATGTTGCTGTAGTTTAAAGGAACTAATATAATAATAAACAATAGATATTGCGTTTTATATTAAAATCTATAATATTGGACATTTTAAAATGAGAAGCAATGGTTACGCATCATCATCACATGAACACATGAACAGCTGAGAGTCTGCACGTTTGAAATATAAAATAATACAAAATGCTGCTTATTGACTGCTTAATGTCTTCGCACCAAAAAAATATATACAAATATAACTAAAGGTGAGCATACAACATACTGAGAAATGCCAATTATGTTTTACTTTTTGTTTCAAATTACTGTAGAATATAAAAACATTACAAATTAAATATTTTCCCTTAAACAATCCTTGGCTTTCATTTGAATACGTGTATCTTAAAAATAAATCAAGATATCAAGATGAAATAAAAACTGAGGGATGGCGAAAAGGATGGTATTTGCTGAGCGTAAGCTACACAAATTTACCTATCAAGAATTTGATGTAGAAACAATTGAAATCGATGAGAAATTACGAAAGCTCTTGGACAAATTTTTAGTGGTCGAGTTTTTTTTCCGGTGAGTGTACCTGGTATAATTATGTTATTAGGAGAGTAAGTGATACTTTATGTGTTGGGTGTGGAAAGTCTGTCTGGAACTCACACTAATTTCACTACTCTCATACTTCAATTTTAATTTAAAAAATTAAACCTTCACTTGTAGTATAACTTTAAAGATAATTGTCATCAGCCCTATACCAATTTACTCACCTATATCTACAGGAAGTGTGAGAAACATGTTTAAAATTATGGAAAGCAAAAATAAAACCAATGTAAATTTCACCAACATATTGCAATGGTTCTTTCGCGTTAATGTTGATACTTAAGTAAATTGAAAAAGGTATAACCAAATAGAGTCTTTATTATTCACAAATTTAATTCTCCAGGAGCTGTAAATCACGTAAAGTATTTTGATTCACAATATGTTATAGTCCAGGCGCTTAGGTAGAGTTGGTACAAATTTGAGCGGTCCTGATTGTGGACATTACTAAACTAGATATACAAACCACGATGGCCAATGAAATATTCGAACTCTGTTATTGATTAGAAACGCAAATCAATAGGTCTGAAATTTGATAATATAGGGTAGCTGTATAAACACAGTCCCTTTTGCTTGATGGTGAATGATTGAAAATATAAGAATTGTTTTAATAAAAACATATTGCTCTCTTGCATATAGTTTTTGATTCTCTCCTACTGTTGCCTTTATTCCTTTGTCCTTTGTGTCTATATGAAACATTTTGAGCAAAGAAGGAATACTCTTTTGGGGGCCTAAGTCCTTTTGCGGAATCATATCCAATGTAATATTGGAAGAAATAGGCAAAGGCGAGAAAAAAAATAAGATCTGAAGATGAATGCTAAAGTCAAAGTCAGAATCCTACGGCACAACACCTAGGAGATTACTGGATGGAAGAGGGATATTGACATAAGTAAAAGAACACAAATATTCCAAAATTCATTGGGGAAATAGGACTAAAGGAGCTACTAGTATCTGACACTTTCCTCAGAAACTAATAGAAGTAAGGCACAACAGATATTTTAGGTCTCAGTCCCAGTATACATTCATAAACACACTTATTTTGGTTACATATCATTGTTTTTAAATCAGAACATTTTTAACGTAACAATTACTGAACTTTTTTCTAAATTTGTATTTTCCAGAGAATTGATTTTCTGTGAATTCACCTTTTGACTTTCAAAAATATTTCAAAAAATGCCTCTGCCATCTGTTCGTCAAACACCATACTATAATATCATCACGCAGCGTAATGGGCAGCTATTGAATTTAACCTAGAGAAGATCTTTACCGGCGACTCAAATGAAATGTGGAGCCGTTCTCTTCTATTTCAGTTTCTCAGTATTAACTCTTTCTACTAGAGGGCGCATCAAGCACAAGTGAGAAATATTCTGTAAGAATACTTTTGACTATCTTGGGGAACTTTTTTTAGGTTTAAATAATATCATAATTTATTTTTCTCGTTATTTGATAAATACTAATGAATTACAAAAAAGCGTTTAGCAGGTGGTACGTATGCGAAGAAGGAAAACGTATGTCGTAACATATTATTATATCATCACGTTACTCATATTAGGTACTAAGATTCATTCTTATATACAGGTGATTCATTCATTATAGTTAGGTTATAGTTATTTACGTAACTAGTTATGAAAATAGCGATATTGTTCAACAAGCGTAATATTTGCCAAAACGAGCGGTAGTGAGTTTTGCAAATTATGCGAGTTGAACAATGTCGCTCTCTTCATAACGTGTTCACGTACAACGTTTTATCCAATTCCGCGCTTTTATATAATCTTAATAGGTATATATAAATTACGTGTCACGTATTTGTCCGCGATGGACCGATTTTAATCAAATTTGTACACAGTGTGTGCAGTTTGATCCAACTTGAAAGATAGGATAGCTTTCATCTCAATTTATGATTGCAATATTATTTTATTGCAAATTATTTGTGTATTATAAGTCTCAAGGCCAAATAATGTCCATTTGCGGTTTAGATTTGGAAAGTCCATGTTTTTCTATATGTTGCATGTTCACGTGTAGGAAAACCCTCGAACCTATTTGTGTTAGCGAAAGACAGGTTAACCAAAAATATTGTGCACCGATTAGTGCTAAATTAAATTGAAATTAAAAGTAACTATAATTCAAAATAATAAATGTTATTGTTAGAAGATTTTGAACTATCCGCCCTCCCTACTTTTAAGTTTCACATGTTATTTACTAAAATCTTTGTAACATACTCATTTGTTACAAACTTGAATAAAGTACCTATAATACATTTTAAATATAATTCTTCTGTATTGATTTTTGCTTTACATCAACTGTACAAAATTTTGATCAATTGTGTTCAAAGTCCTTCCCCTTCAAATCTCAAACCAGTAAATTTTTGTACCAGCTTTAACGTTTCCGTCTTCGTTCGTAAATAATAATTTCATTGTAATAAGGGGTAACGGTAGTAGAAAATCAGTCATGAAGGTCTTCATGTTTTTTACAAATGGCATCTATGTAAAAAAGCATGATGGTGCCCATGTCTGATGTTCCCCTTAAATAGTTTACAACAATGTAATATGACTAAAACGTTAGCCACAGCAGCGCGTGGCCAGGTCAGCCAGTATGTAATAAAATCTTCAATTACTATGGTAATATGAAAGTGGATTCAAGAGAGTATTGTTAGTATGAAGTATTCACCCAGAAAATTGACTTACTTTACATAACCGTGTCCTTATAATAATGTTGTTTTCAATGTTTATAAATCTTAAAATAACTGTTGAGTTTCCAATTTATTTTCCATAATCTTAAGACATTAATTGTTAGTGGCCACCCCGCAATTTTGAATTGTGAGCGTTAACTCCGCCCTCCAAATATGAGAGGGAACTGAGAAAGCCGAGAGACTCTGAACAAAAAGCATCAATTTATGTAATTAATCTCTATGTACTTACAATTTGTTCTCTAATAATAAAATAAAAAATAATAAAAATACAGTCTTTGATAATAAAGTGTAGAAAGTGTGGTGTATTCTCTTCGACCAGCCCTCATCCAAGAATCAGCTACATATAAGAAATTAGAGGTGAAAGCAAGTCGGATATCACAAAAGTCCGTTCGCAACGTAGGTACCCACAGAACAAGTCCGTTCGCAACGTACCCACAAAACAATACCATTGAACCAAAATAATGGGGTAATTGTCAGTTTAAATAATGAAACAATTGTCAGTTTTGACAGTACCTAATTAATAAATTATTCTTTGAAACTCAAACAGTTACGTAAAGTTTTTACATAACTACTTTTCATAACTGATATATGAAGGTTATGAAAAATGTGACGTTACCTAACGACAAGCAGTGGCTTAAAGTGTCACATTTGATAGCGGAATTAGATAATAGTTTACGTAACGTGTGTGGTAAGGAGCATTTTACGCACGAATGGAAAAGTTACGCACGATGCCGCGTAGCGGCGAGTGCGTAATTCCGTGAGTGCGTAAAATGCTTTACAACACAAGTTACGTACTATACTTTACCTACGACCTACTTGTACTTGTATTTTTTATAAGAAGCATAAGAAGTAACAGTTACATAATTAGAGGTGATTGGTAAACTCCATCTCTATTACTCTATTACCAATGAAAGAAGCACATTAAAGAACTAACGTTTAATCATTATTAATATATTGTTCATAATCGAAAGTCCATTTTCAAATTATGATCAATACATATACATAGATAGCCCTTTGGGCTTTTCATAGTTAAACGTGGCCATATCTAATGTTTTCAAATAGTAAATTTTGAATAAAATGGAGACGTCTATTGACAGTTGCTAAGATGTTGCTAGGGAAGCCGTGCGATTTACTTTACAGCTGTGCGTTTTTTTACAGTGCGTAATAGCTGTCATTACATTGATACCGAATGTGTGTTATTGACTGATTGCAGGGGGGGTCGTAGGTAAATATTAATTATATAAGTACCTAATTTTCTTTTGTCTGTTTTTTTTTGTTTGTTTTTCCACAATTAATACATTTGTAGACCTTTGGTACACTCAGACTTACTGACTTACTGCGCCAACATTTATAAAGAGTAGCCGATTCTTCATTACTTAAATAGTTTCTGGCTGCATGGGTTCAGCCCTAAAGCAAAAAAAAAGTGGGAAATAACAAATAGCTCTAAGATCCATTGCAGATACGTCAAACTCGTGTTCGTTTTTGCAAAAGATTTTGGGCAAACTTTACCAAATTAAGTCATTTTGACTTTATAATCTGCTGATAATAATAATGAAGCCAGAGTAAAATATACTACCATTATAACGAAGCCTTTAACTCTTATTTTCCACGCAGTCCTTGGTATTTTTCTAGCTTGGACACTAAGTTCATGCCTCTTGTCTCAAAATGAACAAGCAGTGTGAGGCACTCGTTAAATTCCAAACCGTACTCAACGTGTTAACTATGATGAACTAAGGATATAGTTATTTCAACAGGTGATGGTTTTACGATGTCATAAGAAACTCAAATCAATTTTTCACGAAAACCAATAATATTATGAAGGAAATATGAAAAGTATACTCTCATTTGTATTCAACGTTCCTCAAATTGCATTTTAAATTTGTTTTTGTCATGAATATGCGATTCTGGGATCCCAGTATACACTTTTATAAGATTTAAAATTGATTTAAATTTTTTCTATATGAATTTTAGCTGGGAAAAGTTTTTGAATACAAATTTGAAATTACCCACTGAAATTTCCAGTTAAATTTTGTCTTTTTTCCTCAAGCTTTCGTGATGTTACTTCAGCTTTCTAGAACAGTATCTCAAGAAATTCGCATTGCAATATTTTACTGTAGTCATAGAGTTAAAATGTATCTAATTATGAAGTTAAGAATTTGTTGTACTTTGTATTTGTAAACATTTTTAATATTTCAAATTCACATTACTAAATTTGAGCACGTCCAGTATACATGGCTCCCAAACCAAACCAACTTTTCAAAAAAATTTGCAGTTATCAAAGGTGCATAATAAATACTTGATAAACAATCAAGCAATAATGAATTATTAAATATAATTATAATATATTAATATTTAGTTATGTCGTTGAAAAAAATAATCTCATTGCGTACTTATACCTTGAATTTAATGAATTTAAGATTGTATACATAAATGTATATATTTTGGATAATTATGTAGCATGTATAATTAGGGCTGAGTTTCGATAAAAAAATATTTCGAAAACGAAAAATACATAGAGTTTCATAACAGATCAAATTGAAAATAATTTCAAACTTTTATACCAGCCCAAGCATTTGAAATATGTAGCTACTAATGACTTCTGTAACATATTTACCACCTCATCTCGGGGTGGACATTTTTTAACACATTTTAACTACAAGAGTCGATAGAAAAAGTAGTTCTGAGAAAAAATGTTCTTTACATTTTTTTCGTAAAACTAATCGACGTTTTTAAAGAGTTTTTTTGCGAACAGCTCCAGAAATATGCATTTCCTCAAAAAAAAAAACTGCGGAGAGCAATTACTTTCTTTATAATTTTCCTACAACCAATACGAACTGAGATGCGGCATGTTGATGGTTAGCTTTTTTGTCAAAAGCATAATTTGGAAGATTCAAAGTCAAATAACCCGAAATCTTTCCATCCCTCGAGGAATCAATATGTTTATTTATTTAAGCCACAATAGGTTTTGTTTATAATTACATGTCATTGGATCTAATACATGGTATATATTGCATGATGAACGATGGCTCCTTGCTGATAGCATTATCCAGTCCAGTATTTAGACCTCCCAAAAAAGTCTCTAGCATCTATGATCAAAATAGAGTCGGTACCTATACTTTGGCAAGTTTATCTGAAGCCGTGAAAGGAATGATGTCGAAAACATTCGATATTGCCACGTTTAACTATGGAAAAGCTATTGCTGAGTATGTAGTGATAATAATTAGACAAGGGACTTTTTATTATTAACAATCTGTCTTATTAATAAAAGTTTCTTACTCCGCCCTTACTCTTAGATTAGTCAGAGACTAGTTACTCTGAGACTAGCGTAGGTTTAAAGAAGTGATACAATTGCTATTAATAAACTCCAACTAAGGAGGTAATAGTTACTCTTTCCTTATTACTGGGTTTTGACATGACTTAAGGAAGATTCACAGTTGTATGATAGGAATTGACCAATAAAGTGACGTTATGGTGACATCTGTTCTGTTTTTTATTGTGACATGTGTCAGTGCTCTGTTCATTCATTTAAAAAATAGTTATCTCATAATTATCTCTCAGTTTGTATTTTGTGTTAAAAGTAGTATTTACGAATTTTCTACACGTTTTTTAATTGTTAATACCTAGTTATATATATTTAGTAGGAGTTCTGTTGAAAAACTCACTCTCACTCAAATTGAAGGAATAAAAAAAGGCGTGCTGAGGAGAAACTCCAGATTACTATACAACGCGAAGAACATGAAAAAGTTTTGCAACAAAGAGAAAAGGAAAAATTAAATAAAAACTGATAAAAAATTTTATTTTCAATTTTATAGCTTTCAATTCCTCTTCTAACAATGTTTTTAAGGGATTAGACCAAATTTTATAAAATTAAATTTTTCTGATCGGACGAATATTTTCTGCTTCTTCAAATTCTTCCATCTTTCTCAAATCTTCCAAATAATAATCCCTTTCTTCCATCGCAAAATAATTACTACTCACTGAACCAAAGCAAATACTTAATAAATATACATAATTGATAAAAATAAACTGAATAATAATACGAACTGATAATGCAAAAACGACAAACTAAATTTCGAATTAGGATATGACATTTATAATACAATTGACAATTCAACAAAACTAAGGTTATATTAATTTATTCGGAGGTTATTCCGAGCTTAAACTACCTATTTCCTTGGATTAAAATTATTACCAAAGTTAGTCCCTGACTAACCTCGGAGTAGCCTATTCCTTGTCTAATATGAGTTTATTAATAGCTTATCTGTCAAACTGATGGTTTAAGCATGGAATAAAGTTAGTCTCAGGTTACTCCGTGTTTATTAATAAGACCGAATATGATTAAAGGTTAATTCTATAATGTGCTTGTTTCCTTGGATTTTTCCTATTAACATTATTTTTTCAATTTATGAATATTAAAAGATGAGCACTTTTCCAAATTTGTTACGGGCTTCTTCAAGCTCTGGCCGCGTTGTACGAAAACTATAATTACCACACCCTCCGAATCACATAATTGGTGATTTTTATCGAAATCTGACTTCTTATTGGCAAGCGCGTGCGTGTATTCTTCCCTCTCACTTCGTCAATTGACTGATATTGATTTATCCAGTGGCGTTGGTATTGTCAGTTACCTTTGTATTTTCAATTCTACTTGGTAAAATATACTATAAGTATAATTTTTTCTACGAAAAAATCAGTGAAAGTAGCCCCCGAGCCACCCCCTAATTGACCTTCACCCTTCTCTTTATACAGGGTGATTCATTAAGAATGTCCAATCTCTGAAATGTAGATTCTAAACCTCAAAATATGATGATCCTGCACAACATGCCTCATGCAAATATTGCTAGTTTCCGAGATACGGGGTGTTCAAAGTTTAAATCTAACTTTTGATTTTCGCAATAATTTTTTATGTTTTTACAATTTCTCTTTGAAAATTGGCAATTTTACGTTTTTTGGCATGAGGAATCATAATTTGTACTCTAATTTAACATTGCTAATAGAGGGCGCTAGTTACACTTGTTTGTGTTAATTATAAATCAAAGTAAACTTTTTTTGGGCTAAACTTTTTTCATAAGAAATTTTATTATTCCTTAAATATGTAAAAATAACAAATTTGTAGGCAAAAATAAAAAACTTAAAAGCAAATGCTCAAGAAGCGCACCATTTACTTCAATACACACTTTATGATCCGCTTTCGTAAGTATCTCTCAATATCAAATAATCCTTGTCTATTATTTTTAATTACATCCGCGGCTTCTTCTATTTTCCGTCGCAGTTATGGAAAAGAAGTAATTTTTTCTTTGTTAACTAATGCCTTCATTTGCGACCAAATTGAAAAATCCAAAGGATTGAAATCAGGGCCTTTTGGTGGCCAAGCATACTCACTTCCACGACCAATCCATCGATGCGGAAACTGTTCGTTTAAGTATTGACGAACTTGTGAAGAATAATGTGGTGGTGCTCCGTCGTGCAAAAACCACATATTTTGTCTTAAAGCGAGAGGTATATCCTCTAGTAATTCGTGTAAATGTTCTTGAAGAAAGTATAAATAAAGAGGTCCATTTAAATTGGTTGGCAGTTCAAAAGGACCTATTAAATACCCACATATTACACTACACCAAATATTAACCTTAAACTCGTGCTGAAAATATGTTTCCCTCATAGCATGTGGATTTTCAGAATCCCACAAATGATTATTTTTATAATTAAATATTCCTCGTCTGGTAAATGTTGCCTTATCAGTAAAAAGAATTGTATCCAGAAAATCTGGGTTAACACTTTGTTTATCTTGCAAAAAATGGGCAAATTGTAGACGCTTAGGTAAATCTTGAGGTAATAAATTCTGAACAGGAGTGTAATGATATGGATGCAATTTTTCCCTCTTCAGTATTCTAAAAATAGATGATTGGCTTATACCTGTTTGCAGACTTAATCGGCGAGTACTGATATCTGGATTCTCCGTAACACAAATTAAAATGTCATATTATTCATCGGCAGTGATTTTTTTTGTAGCACCGTGCTCAGTTTTTGAGCGTAAAGACCCCGTTTCACCTAAGCGGTTGTAAAGATTTCGGTACAGTTTTTAATTTGGTTGCCTTTGATTTGGCTATAATTGTGAATATCTTCGAGCCGCAGCTGGACCACTATAATTTGACTGAGCAAACACACAAATTTGTTATTGTTACATATTTAAGGAATAATAAAATTTTTTATGAAAAAATTAAAATTTATTGAATTTCTTAGAAGCAAATAATCGTCAAACTATAGTGAATAATATTTCGCTTGAAATTAATGGAACTGATATTCCGGTTAAAAGATACTGCAAAAGTCTAGGCCTAATAGTTGATACGAAATTTCGGTTTAGAGAACACATTACAGCAAAATTACAAAGCGCCTGCGAGTCATTAAAATTAATCTATCCTCAGGGACATATACTATCTACCGAAACCAAAAAAAATGTATGTGATGCTTTAGTTCTCTCTCATTTAAACCATTGTGACACAGTATATGGCCCATGTCTTGATGCTAAAGATTGTCAACGAATACAAAAGATACAAAATTCCTGTATTAGACTGATTTATGGAATAAGAAAATTTCAAAAAATTTCGCACAAATTTAAAGAATTAAAATGGTTAAACATGTTTAATCGTAGAAACTTACATTTAGCAGTTTTTTATCATAAAATATATACCACAAATACGCCGGCTTATTTACATACCAAACTCACTTTCAGAACAGATATCCACAATTTAAATGTGAGGAAGAAAACAATTTTTCGTATTCCACGTTTTTCCAAGTCTATTTTCAAACGTTCGTTTTCATATGGCATAGTAGTCCACATCAATAAAATACGTGCTCTAAATCCATCATATCTTCGATGTTCGGCTTTGACATTTAAACAAAAATACAAAAACTATCTCTTTGATTTGCAGAAATGAATACCCCTTCCTTAATCCCTTCTTGCTTACATCATCCTCTCTTTCCTCTTGTTATATCTTAATATTTTTTTATATATATATTATTTTAATTACTCCTCGTTTAAAATTTGTCATTTTCTTTTTGATATGTATTGTTCAATCAGTGTTAGTTTTATATCTTATTAAGTATTTTATATTTACTGGCATTGGTGGAAGAGCAGGAAAGGACTACTCGTCTGAACCTGAACCAATCTAGCCATTTATCCACATCAGTTGGAAACATTCGAAAAATTGTCGCCATTTTCATCTTACACTATATTGTGTTTCTGTTATATACTTAATGTGGATAATAAATGTATTATTATTATTATTATTATATGCTTCGTATGTTTTCCGTTCATGAAATTATGAAATTTGATAACAAGTCACGTGACGGTGAACGTTCAACGTTTTTACAACAAATCTTGACATGACTCTTGATATGAGATTTCTTTGAAAGATCCGCATGGAAAAAAACAAGGGAAAAAACAATAAAGACGCATACTTTACCTCCACCCAATTGGTAACCGCCCGTGGATTATGAAATTGTACAAACAAATTCAGAGAAAGTTTGTTTTTATAGCTATATTTTTCTATTATTTAAACCGAAAGCATACTGGCTTGTTGATCCCTTCAGTTTCATAACATACTTTAGTAGCTACGGATGTTCTAATATCAAACATGCTGGGATTCTTTCGTTATAATAAAACAAAAAGAAGTCGAAAAACAACCATGACCTAGCCTTCACAGACCTATCCCATTGGAACGAAACCCAAAAATATCTGCGTCCTTGCGATCTTTCATACCAACGCAATGCTTTTGTATTTATATAAGGAGCCAATCTAGAGAAAGTGTAACAAAAGGAATTCAAAAATAAAATGTCATACAGTCGAACCTGTTTGAGGGAAAAACAATTTTGTCAAAACAAGTTATTCCAATAACCGAGCTACTTATTCTGATATTTTTTCGTTTTATTTTGTTACATATTCTGTTTGATTTGGTAGATTTGTTATTTACAGTTGTTATTTTGGGAAAAAACTTCACTTCTTATGTTTAACACCAACGAAAAAGATTTGTGAACTAAAATAATTACCATTTCAACAAAAAAATCAGATATCTTGGACTTTTCTTCCTTTACAAAAAATATTAGTTAAGTATTTCGTGTTCCAATTGATAGCAAGTTGTGAAATCATTATTAGACTTACATTATAACTTCACAAGCTGTTTCTACCTCTTGACAAACTGGAATATTAGCGGGATTCAACTCATCATTTTCAGTGTCCTTCTTGCTCTTGTCACTTTCTTCTTCATTAGTCACATTACCATTTTGAATATTTTTATTGTCCATGTCCTAAAAAGCTGAAACTTCATTATCAAATTCGGAAAACTCATGAAATGTGTCTTCATTCATTCCTTCTGTGGCAGTTGGAATAGTATATTCTAACCGAGTAGCAGACTGTACTTTATCCACGATCAAAGATTTTAAATCTATATTTTTAAATGAAAATGAACAAAAAATAATCTCCACATTGTTGAAAATGTTTAATTTTCCGATAATACACCAAAAAAAACGCAATTAAATTATTTTTTGGAAAGAAATCCGTTTTCTTTGTTTCCAATCCATAAATAATAATTTTCATATTCACTCTTTGATTTCTTTGGTAATAAACATCCCCGTATATTTTTTCCACACTCTGATTCTGAATAACCGAATGTTATTATTGCTAACCAGAGTGAGAATATTATTCTAACACAAGAGAGAAAATGTGAATACATTTAATTTGCATGGGAGCAGAGGTGTGGCAGAATATTTGTTCAATCTAAAGAGCATCGTGTAATCAAATTTGATTTCAGAATTCAAAATCTGTGATCATCGTGGAATCGTCGAGAAAGTAATTTTCTAAATCGAATATTTGTTATTTTGTTATAAATTTATACTTAGGTTAGGTTAGGTTAGGTGTTTGGCCCTATAAGGCCCTCCACTGCGACTCGTAAGAGTCTATTGTGGCTCACACGTATTAAGATTTCACCAAACAAATTCAGCTTCTTAACAAAGCCGATGATTTTATTAAGTGAATGATATGTCAGGTCCGAGGGCGAGAGAGAGACCCTGCCAAACATCAGATACCTGATTCGAGCCGAGGCGGGGCAGGCATAAATTATATGCTCTGCTGTTCCATCATCTTCCATACAAAGACGGCAAGCCTGATCTTGCGACAGTCCAAGTTTCAACATATTATGATGATTCAGATGACAGTGTCCTGTTAGACAACGTAGGTCATGCCTGCTATAGTCTAACATTATTTGTTTGGAGACATTATTTGAAGGATGTATAAAAGCTTTTTAATGACCCAATCCTGGTAAATTATACCAGAAGTCTGTAGTGTTCGTTAGCCAAAACTTATTGCGATGCTAATTGTAGGTTCTGGTCCCATAGAAACACGTGCTGCACCCTCCCTTGCAAGAAAGTCTGCCTTCTCGCTTCCTTCCATGCCAGAATGGCCAGGGATAAATTTACGCTCACTAAAACAGTTATTTATAGTGTTACCAGACACTTCACGCCAAGCGGTATTCATCATGTGAATTGCTGATAAAATTAATATCCTGTAGTTTTTTTTGAATGCCTAGGCTGTATCAATGCTGTTGTATTGGGAAGTAAATACAAATTTTTTCACATTTATTAGTAAAATATGTGCCTACGTCAACTTTTTTTTTCAACTTTTCATTCAAAAAATATTGTTGTTTATATTTCAAAGTAAAATTAAATTTGTACATCATGAACATTATTATAAAACTAGGGGATGTGAAGGGATCGTTTTCTATTCTACAAAGAAATGATAATTATTTAACACCAAGAATTTACATACTGTTGTCTGATGATATAAAAAGTTCAAAAAGTTACAATTTATTTAAAAAGCAAATTAAAAAATGGATTATGGAAATGGACAGACCATTCTTTAGCAATATAGTGAATCTATCATAATCAAAAGTATCCATTTCAGAAATATTTGGGTATCAAACAGTTAATACGGTACCCCTTAATAGTTCATTTTAGAACTCGACAATTTACTGGATTTGTCTTATCACCGGATTTGATAATTTACTGGATTTGACAAGAAACTGATTTGTTCATGTTTTCTGGTCACAATGCAAGTAGTAATAAAAACTACTTCAGTGACCTAAACTGTTTATTCAATGTATGATAACTAATTTCTTTGTATCAATGTATTATATCTATTTTTATTGAATAAATTATTATTATTATTTATTCTAATGAAAATTATTGGGAGCTAGTGAACCATCTCCATCACTGTTGGGAAATAATCCAAGCTGTATTCATTTATCAATCCAGAGCTCAGTATACACTCTTCCACCAACCATTTTCTGAAGTTAGGTTATATTTAGATTACCTAGATTTAATGACGTGTCCAATCGACCTATTCCACTGCGATATTTTTAGTGATCCTTTAAATCTAGATCACATTCTATACCCGCTTTTTTTAAATAACCAATCAACCTCGAGACTGAATCTTCAATGAATTCTTTTGCCGGCGCATGGCTTCTTAACGCCTAATAAAGGATCCGCGTATTCATTCACCAGGCAGTCGCACCAAGTCGCACTCTGACTTTCTCCTCTGGAAGAAGAGTGTATTCTAATTTCCATTACTTTGAAGAAATCCAGTTCCTGTTCCTTATTACAAATATGCAGTACTTCTAGATTCTAAAGTAGATTTCACAAAGTAAGGGACCACACAAATTCAATTTCCTATCTTTTCTTATTAGGTCGGCCGTAAAAGTTGGCGATTGTCCTCTAATGAACTGTTTCGCTTGTCTCTGTACTAGAGATATTACCCACCAATCTAGAGATTTATGTGCCACCCACTTTCTTGTAAAGATATTAATCTAGTTCAGGTATATTTAAGTCCGATTTAGGAATTCTATTAGTGTCTGACTGGATGGATCTCATTGTTTCTCAAAATATTTTATAAACAAATTTGATGCGTTGAAAAAGGTTTGGGAACATTAGAGATGCATAGCTGATGTCTAATCAATCTGTCGTTTCAATCTATTGAATACAGGGGATGTTCAGCAAATAAGTCCATGATTCATGTTGGCGAGGGAAGAATGAAACCCTGCCAAAAATCGAGAGCCTGATTGAAGCTACAGAAAGTGCATGATACCTAGAAATGGATGGATTTTGTTTGAGCCTACTAAAAATTGTGAACTATCTTTGGAGTCCAGGTACTTTTGTACTCACTTGGTCGTAGTTTTATAGGGTATCTTTAACTCCTTAGCTCTGATGGATCCCACTTTCACCTACTCGTACTTTCCATAAGGTGTTTTAGACCCTCTTTCCACTAGTTCATCTTTTCTTCTATGCGTGTGTCATGGGTCCTTGGATCCCACAAGAAAAAGTCACGATCAGTATTATTCCGAACAATACAAATTATTGCAATTGAAAAGACATTAATTATAGTGAATAGTATTTAAATGTGCTTATTGCACTCACTCCGGACTCGATGTTTTCATTATTGTTGGCAGTGAGATCTGGAGCTTTGAGCTGTTCTCCTCTAATTTTCTCCATCACTTTTCCATCAACTTTTGGCTGTGATCAATCTGAAATTTTTCCATGATGTTGTTCATGTTGTAAGTTGTAGTTGTAAGTTGTAAGTACAGCTCAATCGAATCAGTAGACATGATCAGTTATTGTTATTAACTGTTTTTAACCAACCCCACTCTTTACCAATCCTGCACTTTTAGCTGATTATAGGGTCCACGTTGAAACGATTAGTTATATCAGTTTAAGTATGCAGCAACATTATTAATTGTATTTTGAGATAAAAAGAAACGGTCACAAGAATATTAGATATATCTCCAAAATTATTAATTTCGCTTACATACATTCTGTCGCCTCTCTGCCCTTCATGTAAGTTCTTAAGAAAATATATACAATAATTTTTTGTATGGCCCATCTGGTGTACTTTGATCACATGAGTTGACAGACAGGTTTCTTGAATTGATTGTAGCAAAGAAATATCGAGCTATGCCTTTTCATCGAAATGGATTTAAGTTCAGAATTTTATTCAAGAGTAAAGTACCTTTAAATGTTATTGAAAAAGTTGAATTCTGCAGAACTATATGCAATTCACAGTGCATTACATATATGCAAAAATCAGTCAACTGGAAATTTTCTTTTGGTCACAGACTCACTCAGTGCATCAGTTAGTATGGGGAAACTGTATAACACCAATGAACTCCTTGTCCAAATCAACAAACAGATTGCTGAACTTAATAGCAGTCATAAAACGGTATCTGTCCTTTGGGTCCCATCACATACAGGAATACGCGGTAACGAAAGCGCTGATAAGGTTGCCAAGCAAACATCAGAAAATTCATCCCTTCCATTTGCAGAGAACAGAATCACCAAATCAGATATGAAGAGCCTCATTAAGGAAAAAGTGCATCAACATTGGCATAATATGTGGTTAAGTTCAAGTAGCAAACTGAGAAAAGTCAAGCAAAGTATAACACCTTGGAGAACATTGCCCACTAAAAGAAGAACACAGACCATTTTGACACGACTACGTCTGGGTCATACACGTTTCACTCACGAGTATCTTCTTAAAAGGGAAGATCCACCTATGTGCATGACATGTGATGTACAAATAAGTGTTGAACGTGTATTAGTGCAGTGTCCGGTTTTTGAAATAAATCGTAAAATGTGTAATTTTCCGTGCTCCATAGACTTGTTATTAAATGATCACTGTAACGTGGATAATCTTATGAAATTTCTGAAGGACATTGACATTTATGAGCAAATCTAAATAATATGTTTTGTAGATGATTATTTAACAAACCATACTGTACCAATGCTAATAACCCATGGCGGTTGATGCAGTTTACTTCTAAATAAAGAAAAAAAAGAAAAAAAAAAGAAAAAGTTGATCAGAATTGAAAACTACGTTCAAATATGCAATTGCATCCATTTAAATTGAAAAAATAGTTTTGTGCTTGTTTAATATACTTTCTATTTTCTTAATAACGCTACCATATTTGCGTAAAATTCTAACGCGTTCTGACAGTTACTGTCAAACATTTGTAGCTATCAAACATTCATTAGAATCCTAGATTACATCATAACTACAGTGAAATGTGTATTCTTATTGTATCTAGAAATACTTTTTTTAAAAGAATACATTTTTTCAATATAAATGGATACGTATATTTGAACGTTGGATTTAAAGGTACTTCACCCTTGATATCTGATGATTGTATTATAGATTTTAGAACATGTAGAACTTTTTATGAAGAATATTGATAATAAAAAAGTTTCCCATATCGAGTCAATCACAAATCGCGCCAAAATATTTTACATAAAGTAGGCAGCACATAAAATGTAACTTCTGGTAGTTTCATTGAACAAATTAATATGAGTAGATTACATAAAGTGAGATTTGAAACAGTAAAAGAATATTTTTGAGGTAGCACATTTCTTATCCTTCCAATTTCAATACCCGTACCGACATTGTGACGAAAATATACAAACCATTTTCCAACGTATCGAGAGGTCGTAACATGAACACTCACTCTGGGTTTTCTTTATTGTGTGTGTTGAATTTCAGACGATTCCCAAAAAATTAGCCACAGTTCATAAAGGAAATACTTTATATCCATTGCGCTCCCTAACTATTTGTTTGCCTATCCTGCTCCAAAATCCGATTTCAACTGTTAGTTCAGGAAAATTCCGTTGCGTCGTTGCAGCTGGCGCTAGCGTCGTCTTTCGATTTTCCCTTAGTCGGCTTTTCCCCACCGGTTTCGGTCTCGTGTTTACCCCGTTAGTTACATGACACAATTCTCAGCGAAACTATTTACCCCGCGTTCGTAGACCCTTTGCAAAACAATGAAAATCGCGGAAAATTTACCTTAGCAATTTTCCAAAAATTATCAAAAACCATCGCGTGGCTAGTGACAGAATAATAATGCACAATAGAGACATATTTAAGGATATTTTTCGCGGAAAATGTACAGGAAAAGTCGTCATAGAGATTCGGGTTGAAGTTATAAATTTTTCGATAATTTTCGCGGACTTCTGATACGCCGTAAGTTTGTTATGAAGTGTGACTTAGTGTTTTGATATCGCCGTAGAAGTTTTTCGACAGACCAACGACATGCCAGGGGGAAGAAGGGGGCTTGTTGCTCCGCAGAATACATTTTTAGAAAATATAATACGCAGATCAAATTCACAGCGTAAGTTGTTAATGATTTGGAATAA
>CAJUYH010006617.1:0-19660 GCA_910591685.1 Galerucella tenella | reverse complement strand
GGAACTATCTTCATCTCCAAATTTCAATTTTTACTATTTTTAAAAAATTCGCAAACGTCAAAAAAAGAGGTATAAAAATTATTTTTTTTTAGGCAGTCGCCATTTTGTGAAAATTTTTTTTTTTCAACTTGTCCGTAATTCCGTATAGAATTTTTTACTTTTTTTATTTTTTTCTGTATTTTTGTAATGTTAATAAATAACCTATAAAAAAAGAATAGTAAAAATATTGATTGCCTTTTTTTTACGGCACTTCAAAAATTACCTGAAGTTTATGCCTCTACACCAGAATACCCCCTTAAGTTATTACAATTAATTCCCTGGTTTGGTCAATTTTGAAATTGATCCCGTATTATCAAGTTATTCTATCGACAGTATACGCTATCACATAAAAGTTTTATGGTATTGGAATTATATAATCAATGTTTTAATTTCTATTAATGCAAATAGTTCATTGATTTCATCCATCATTAAATTGATTTTATTTTTTACAACTTGTTCAATTGTTGCTGTGATTTTATTAACTGGATAGTTGTATCTATGGTATGAAAAATAGTATAAACAATGTCAATAAATCTGCATAGCAATGAAAATAAAGATGTCTTACTATTAAGAAACTGAGAGAAATTTTCGTTCGATGAAAAAGCATACATATGGTTTAGAAACTGAAATCAGTTTATTGAAATTGTGGAAAAAGTAAATTTTTATAATATAATAGGGAATAAAGTTAAATACAAAGTTACATTACGACATTTGTTTATAATATATCATGTAGCAATCAACGTGGTTTTTTTTTTTTTTTGGTAATAATTTGATCTGAATTCAGATTTAAAATCGTAATTATTCTACGTTTCTTATACTTATAATATTTCAATAACAATTATATCTGACATGAAATCACTGCTATATCGTTTGACAAAGTGTCAATATCCATCGACATATGATGAGCACATTCATTCTTAGTCATTATTAACTATTTTCTGTGGCCCGTAGTTTCATATTTCTGCATACGACCAATGAGTTTCAATGTTTGTTATTCGTCGGCGACAACCTGTACTGAACGAGCTTGTACGATAATAAGTATTATTTTTCCAAAAACAGTAAATGTTCGATCTAGATAAACATACAAAAAGCCTCGTATATAGCCATTTCCAACTAATATAATGTACCATCATAATCTATTCAACTTAATATAGTGATTTCATAAGACTCATTTGTCAATAGAATTTTGAATAAATTATTATCTTTGAACGAATTTGATTTCACAATTTTCCTGGCGCCGTACTTTGAGGTGCTTCCCATAGGTTATTTAATAATGAATCTATGCGCTAGTTCGAGCTAGTGATTCTGCTCAGTTTTCACTGAGAGCAGTCGATAATTAATTGACTGCTCAAGTGGTGTCAAAAGGGCAGCAATGGTGATTGCTCGAAAATTAATTGTACGTCTCAAACAAATCTTTGTAAAACTTAGTAGTAAACATTAGACGCACTCAACCGAAATTTATTGTATACCTCGTGGTGACGCCATTTGGGCACGCTACGGTGATTGTAATTTTCGTATCAAACATCACATCAATCTTAACTGCCATTATATTTTACTGTCACCGGAATTGTACTCAAATTAATTACTGATACGGCTCACTATGTATTTTTTGTGATAAGTGATTATTTTGTGCAAAACTTATAGTGCTCATAGTATCTTCTCATACGTCGTTGACCGTGTGGCTAGCAACGTATATATATAGACATTTCACCTTCGCATTGGCTCAACATTGTAAAGATTAATTGAAAATTATTGTTAAAGCTCACCACATACGATTATATATTTTTTTTTTGCTTCAAGGTGCACAAGCACATTATTAATCTTGTTTATTACATTTTCAATTTTACATTTTTTGAACATTTATATTATTATTATTTTTTATACGTTTTGTTTTGTTCACTTCATCATTATTCGCTTTTATTGGAGTAAAATAATAAAGACTAAATACGCAGTCGAATGTTCCTGTGTAAAATAGTAAAACCGCGGAACAAACCATCATTTGTACCAAGTCCCTGTCCAATAATTCTAGTGAACGATCCACTCTAGTAATTTCTCAAACAGAATCACTGCTAGTGTGTGAGATGCATTTACACAAGAATGAACGATTCTGGCAATGTTTTTCAATTTGCTATGTTTTCCTTCATAGATCATTAAAGACGTATGTATTAGAGGACCTAACTTGCGCATTACTGTAGAATAGTTAAAAGTGATGGTTCGGTTTCAAATATTCAAATAACTTGAGGGGTTACATATGTCTATGCTCAAGAAAATTGGTGGTTTTTATTAATTTTTATTAGATAAGTACTAATAATTTTATTGAAAAGAACTATAAACCATCGACTAGTATATATTTTAGTGTATTTATAAAAAAAATTTCATGGATAAATTAGGAAATTTGTAGAAACTACGGCACTTGCCATGGGACCTTATTTTTTCTTCGAATGTTTGCAATGAGCATGAAATATCGATAATGGCTTCATCGAATTTTATGAAAAAAATCATCATATTAGTATATAATATTGCGCGGTTCGTGAACGAAGAGTTTTGCAAGAAAAGAAAATTTACGCAAATAGCAAACATTTTCTTTGCTATTTGCGTAAAATAAAAATTTTCGGTCGCCGAAAAATAGAAATTTTCATCGAAATAAAAATTCCTTCGTTGACGAACTGATTATTATAATTAAGAACATCTCGTTTAAATTTCAAATCAATCGATAAATTGATTCTCGAGGAATCGTGCTCACGGCAAGAGCATTTTTAAAAAAATGCGATTCCGAGATAGATACGTTCGAAGGCCGAGGCTTGCTTCAAATCGTAGAGAGATGATGCGCTATAAATTTCGATAACTTCAGTTCTAGCATTCCGGTATTGATGATATTTTAAGGAAATGTTCTCAAATCGATATTTTGACCCAGCACAAACATATGTAACCCCCTAAGATAAAGTGCATGACGATGCTGAATAGACTCTCTCAATAAATGACATCTATCGTTATCGAAGGCTGGTAGCATTATAAGAGAAACTAATTTCTTCAATATTATATACACAAAGATGCCCAAATTATTGACAAAAATCCACATTTCAGCTGTAGAAATAACGTGGATTTTTTTTTAAACTCCCAGAAGTAATTGGCGAAGGAATTCATCCCTGTCGTAAGGTCACCATTCAAAATAATATTCAATATTTAAAAAATCGAGAGAGAAAAATTTTTTTCTCACAATTAAGTGATGTAAAATTTCGCTTATCTCATATCGACAAATCCCTTCATATAAGTCATGCATCGGATCTATACGTATGTTGTTTACAACATAAAAATAAAGAAGTATCTTCAATATCTTTTGAATAATTATTAACACTAAACCTACCGACATATTATATATACCTATTTCTACCAATGGCGGTCCAATGACCGCTTTTGAAATAAACATTATAGTCTTTTCCAGTAGATTGTAATTAATACATAATTTAGCATAAACAATAAACACAAAATAATTATCATATAATAATTAAAAAACATTTATTTTTCAAAGTCTCAAAAGCGGTCATTTGACCGTTCTAGTAGGTTTAGTGTTAATCTTACGGAAAAAATTATGATCTTCTACCAATAAATTATACAAAGTTTGATTGTCAGCCCCGGACATCCTACTACAATTTAATGCATCAAAATTCGTGATAAAACTTGATATACCATTCAATCCCAAATTGTCTCCGACGATTCTATCTAATGCAAAATGAATTCTATGACTCTCATAGTTGACGCTAACGAGTATACCATGTGTTGATAAATCTTCTAGATGATTAATTCAAGATCGGAGCATCGAGCACGTCATGCCGAAATCCCGGCAAAATCTCTCCATTCTTCTAGAATGCCGGTGGTGGGGCTGCGCGCCGATGCGGAGAAGAGTATCTCGAGTCTGAGGGAGACAGTCTATAATATCTAGAAAATTGCAACATCTTTGTGTGTCACTTATTCCCAGTCTCCCCAATTCCTGAGAGTTCCACGCCATTGACAATGCTTTTGTCTTTTCATCAGTTATTTCGTTTTTTGAACAAACACACACTGCGCACATAATTAGTTCTTGAAATGTGATGATATGACCGATGAAAAACTATAATTATTGCGAGTTTTCGTTATTAAATTGAAATAACTCTACGAAGACGGAGAATATAAGACATCTAATACGGACTATTCGGCTGTCCCATACGTTATGACATGTTTTACACTGTTGATTCGGGTGATTGATGGGTAGACAGGCGATAAAACAATAAAAAATGAAAATTTTTTATTCCATGGTGCAAAATGACGAGAATAGCGCCACGGTCGTTAAAGTTAATGCGCGGCTCTCACCAGTCTTCTAAAAAACTAATAGGCGAACTCCGGGTTGACTGATAGAAAAAATTTTAATAAATTGCAAAATTCAGTCATGCCGATGAAGACCGCAAGTCCCAAAGATTGTCGGAAAACCAAGTAAAACCTGATAAATTCAAATAAGTCAGTGATGCGCATGCGCCAAATAGTACGTGAGCCAATGAACAAAAATATCTTCAAAAAAATTCATATTCCTCTAAATTTTCGTGGTGATTTTATATTTTTTAGATTTTATTTCGCGCAGATAACAATCACCAAATAAAAATGATTCAAAAGCCTATAGTGATCAAATGTAAAACTTCGACTGCCTACTGGGGCGGAGTAAAATCAAGCTACAGAGTGGCGATCTCGCATACATTGTTTTTTTAATCAAAATCAAGCGAAAAATCCACTAGAAGTTAGACATTTCGACAAATGCCTAAATAACGGACACTCAAATATATATACAATGTTGTTTAAAATTGGGCGACTCAGCGGCCAACACTTATGACGGCAGCACCTACTGGGCGCCGCCACATACACACACCAACACAACCGTGTCGGCTGCGCGAGAATTCGCATGCACGCGCTCACACAACCGTGTCGGCTGCGCGAACTCTCATGTACACACTCACACTCTCTTGTCGCCTGCGCGCGACTCTCACACATAAACTCACGCAACGAGGCACCTGCGTGCGCCGCTCATGTACACTAACATACACACTCATGTCGCCTGCGTGCGACGCTACACTTACGCACTTACACATTCTCACTCTATACAAAGCCTTACAAGCTATAGCGTCTTCTCAAGTGCAACGCACGTTTTAATTTACATTTTCTTCTCATTAATACAAATGTTTTGCTCGCTCACAACGTGAATAGATATCATAATCTCAAGTGCAGCGCACTGGGCATAAATTGCCCAACATTTGAGTGGTAAAAGAATTGCAGTGAAGTGATTCATATAATCATCAACTGGCCACCAAGGCAAAGCCACGTGGTTTTCAATTATCGCCATTTGTACATTCATCCACGACGATTCATATAATCCCGTGGATGCTACAAATCATACATCTCAACTCTCGCACAATCTCTTTTCTCTCAACACACACTCTCACAAAATACACACAACTTGGTAACACCATCGCTCTCACAAGCTGTGATAATTTACGAGCATTTTAAATAAAGAACTAACATTTTACATCGTGTCTACCTTACTTCGATCAACCTCGTGTGTAACATCTCCCGGCAAAGCTCAAACATATCAAACTCTCAAACAAATGTACATAAGTTTTCTTCAATATATCGATGTCAATCAAACATTTATTAATGCTCAAATTGAAATCTAAATTTTAGATTTTAAATTCACTATCTTTGGCTGCATCGATATGTAACATTTGTATTGCCGGTAAAAAACAATGGCTATTGCCGCATGGTCGTAAAACATGCGGCTCAGCAGCGTGACTTGCACTTTTGGTATTTTTCTATGATGTTTGCTGTAGATACTTAAATATGGTTTTGATTATGTGCTCGTGATGATATTCTTGCTCAAAGTCACTTGCTGATTAGTTCATGATGATTTGTTACGTGTTGAAGTTGATTTCCTCACTCAAAATGATGATGAACACGTGTTCACACTTGGTTGTTCCGTACAGTACATGATGACAGGATGATCCATGTATGGCTCTTGCAAGACTTTTTAGGATTAATTTTTTCGAATTGTGTTGACTCAACATGTCAGACTTTGTGTTATCGATTCTGGTTACTCATTGGTTACACATAATAATTGATTGCGCTCTGAAATGGCATCAATTAAAATTCATTAATTGTTTGATTGGCTCAGTTTATTGTAGTATTGCCCGCCAGCGCTGCTAGGCGTGCTGACTCGGATGTACTTTACGCTGATAATGGGCATTGCACCCTCTCGACACTTCTCACTAATTGAGTCTTTCGCAAGTGAAGAAAAAGGTCTGTCTATTAGCATTGATGAACCGAGAAGTGCTACCATCCGCGCAAATTAAAATGACTCAATTCCAAACAAATACAAAGAGTAAAAATCATTTCAATTATACTGAAACATGTAATGAATTTACAATATTTATTTTCAATAACATATATTTCGAGAGCATTGAAATTATTTTAATGAGACAATAATCGCATTAATTATCTCCGTAAAGCGGGATCATTGATACTATTGTGTTTGAGAAATAACTTGAGTAGCTGGATAATTGCGAATATTAGAGAGGGACTTGGTTTAAATGACAGTCTGCCCAGCGATTAAATTTAACGTAGGAAATTCTCACTACGCTTATAAATTTATTCAACTCGAAACTTATATTAGATCATTAATTGATGAGAGCCAATAAATACGAAATTAAACTTTATAACTTATAAAGTAACACACACCGAAAATTTTGAATTGAAACAAAATAAGTAGTGAGCTGTACAAAAAAATTTGGGCTAGAGCCACAACAATAAATTATAAATTTAAGTTCGATGCTTTGCGGTTATCTACCAAGACTTTAGGATAGTTCCAAGAACATAAAAATGAAAGTATATTAATTGACAATCATATGCTATTGCACGTTGACGAAAGAAAAGAAAATACAATGTTGTTGAATTGAGCGTGACTAATTAATTCTGTTGAGCTTAATTACAATTTTGGTTTGAGAAATTACAATTGCGTTCAGTTGCCGGCCACGCGGTCAATGACGCTTGTTTTTTGCAGAGAGACGATTTTTAACAAAATAATCAAATATCGCACAAAATATAGATTGAGTTTTGTCACAAATTCATACGAGCATAATTCTGTTGAAGTTGAAATATCTACCTAGTTGAGATTGACGAGATTAATTGTGACACGCTTTCAATAGATGTAGCATGCCTAAATGGCGTCACCACAAGGCGACCAATAGTTTGATGAGAGCGTCTAATTCTTAAGTCTAGGTTGTACAATGAGTTCTTAATTTTACTGAGCTGTACAATCAATTGTTATTCGAAGAGACACTTACACAGAAAAGTTCACTGAGAGAATACGCAATCACCGTGAACTTCACTTGAGCACAAAACTTACAATAATTAATCATAGTCGAGCCGTATAAAAAAACGTCGCGTGCGCTTTGACGAACTGTCCATAGAAGAATGAGAGCGATTGATGAGCCGTGAACGCGGAAGCGAACTTGACCTATTCCATCGTCCTCATTTGGTGACAAAATAGGCCAAGTTCACGGTCAGCGCCCTGAGCCAATCAGCCGTAAGAATTAGCGCAGTCCTTAAGGCGCTACAGTCCCATTTGCATTTGTGACGACCATCATCCGTGATGAGTCGTCACAATTGAGCGGCAACCATTGCAAAGTTAAGCAATTGACTATTGGTGCCCTCTTGACACCATTTGAGCAGTCAATTAATTATCGACTGCTCCCAGTGAAAACTGAACAGCTTGACACTGTCAATCGTAACAGCTACGACAAATAAGTTCGAAATCAGAGATCAGTTTATAAGTTGTTAGTTTTTGCAATAAGTAGTAAAAAAGGAAGTAAGGATGGTAATATGCATCCTGCTCGTAATAAGAAACGAAAATTTAATGGAAATCGTTATACAGTGCAAAATGAGACGGAACTTACATCAGCTTCTGCGAGGAAACTTAACAACAATATGGATATAGAGGTGCCTGTCGCTTCAAGTTTTGCCTATTGCATTCTGGAGTTTGCATCTGTATTTTCTGCCATCTCTGCAAGTGTCATGTGTAAAACATGTAAAAGTGATGTGTCTTTCAATCAATCAAGTTTACGAGGCTTGGGTGGTACCATTATTCAATCTTGCAAGTGTGAGAAACAGCAGGTCATAAAATCGTGCACTATGATTCAGAATGCGTGTGAAATAAATCCGCGTTTTGTTTTTGTGATGCGTTTATTAGGAATTGGTCATGAAGGAGTGAATCTTTTTCGTAGTCTCATGGACATATGTAATGGTATTGGTAATTCCACATATTACGCGCTCTTAGAAAATATTCATATAGCTGCATCTGCAGTTTTTGATTCAGTGTTGACCTTTGCTGCCACACAAGAGAAAACCATGAACGAAGAAGCCAAAGAGGCACAGGACGAATTGACAGTTTCAGGCGATGGCACTTGGAAAAACGAGGCTCATCTCTTTTTGTCGTCTCGACGTTGGTTGGAAAATATACTAGAAAAGCTTTAAAATCCAATGGTTATAAACAATTTTTGCGGTGGATGTAATGTGTGGAAGAACAAAAAAAAACTGAACCAATGGAGTACGAAACATGATATGAAACTCACCAAAATGAATGCAGCATAAATCATTCTGGAAGCACCGATAAGATGGAAATAAATGCAATGACACAAATGTTTTTAAGATCGGTGGATAAACATGGCGTAAAGTATCTGACATACGTAGTTGATAGAGACGGTAAAACATATAAAGGAATTGTAAATGCGGAACCATACGGAGAATATTTAGTAGCAAAAAAAGAATGCGTGGGCCATGTAGAGAAAAGGATGGGAACGTGACTCTGTAACGTAAAAAAAGATGAGAATAATAAAGAAATCGGTGGAAAAGGTGTAGGCAAACTGACAGACAAAGTTATCAACGAAATGAAAAAGTTCTATGGATTAGCTATTCGGCGACATGCAGATTCTATTGAAGACATGAAGAAAGAAATTTGGGCTTCTATCTGCCATAAAATTTCCTGTGATCAAAATCCTTGACATCAAAATTGTCCACAGGGCAAAGATAGCTGGTGCAAATGGCGGCAAACTGAAGCTAATGGTGATCTCAGTCAATTCCCTCACGACCAACCACCTTTAACACCAGAAGTTCAAGTTGCTATCAAACCTGTGTATGTAGATTCATCACGAGAAGAATTGTTAACCCGATGTTTAGGAGCAGAGACGCAAAACAATAATAAATCGCTAAATTCATTGATTTGGACTATCGCTCCAAAACATCTACACTCTGGCGTCGAAATCGTTGAGATTGCGACATTTTTAGCAGTAGTTATCTTTAACGAAAGATTTCAAGTAATTATAAAATTATCGACGACAATGGGATGCTCAATTGACCGCAAAGCGCATGTTTACGTGCAACGGCGTGATGAAGCGCGCATCACCCGCTCCGAACGGCACGTGAGTAATGTTGTAAAACAAGGCAGAATTGAAGCAAGAGCAAAGCAAGCAGTTTTGAGGGACTTCCAAGAGGAAGAGGAAGGAATTCTCTGTGGACCAGTGTTCAGTTTTCACTGGGAGCAGTCGATAATTAATTGACTGCTCAAGTGGTGCCAAGAGGGCACCAATAGTAATTGCTCTCAACTTTGCAATTGTTGCCGCTCAAGTATGGCGATTCATCATAAATGATGGTCGTGCACTATGCAAATGAACCCGTAGCGCCTTAAGAGCTGCGCTAATTCTCACCGTTGATTGGCTCAGGACGCTGACCATGAACTTGGCCTATTTTCTCTCCAGGTGACGACGGTGGAATAAGTCAAGTTCGCTTCCGCGTTCACGGCTCATCACTCACTCTCATTCTACGTGGACTGTTCGTCGAAAGCGCACGCGATACTTTTTGCTCGTCTCAAATTATTAATAATTAAAAATTAAGTTGATTATTGCTGAAGTGAAGTTCACGATAATTGTGTAATTCCGCTCAGTGAATTTTTCCGATTATTTGGTATCTCAACAGTAATTGTACGTCTTAATTGTACGACTGAAACGACTTTTAGTAAAACTTAGGCTAAGAATTAAAGGCTCTCACTGATTTATTGTACACCTCGTGGTGACGCCATTTGGGCACGCTACGGTAATTGTAACTCTCACAATTGGGGTAGGTTGCCAAAAGAATACAAAACGATGAATTTATGGGTTATGCGCAATTATAATGGGATTTCGTGTGGTGCTGGTGATATACTTTATAGCAAACTCAATGATGTTCTCGATATTATCCTGCAAAATGTGGCGTACATCTATGTTAAAAGAGAAAAGAACAAACGATGGTTTTCCGATATCATAAGAGGATCAAAAAAAATAATTATTAATATAGAAAATTTATGTTGTCCATCATAGAAAAATATGCAAACAACAAGCTGGCACTATCGTGAATATGCAAGATCCAGTCTTATCTATCATTGTGCTTTTGAAAATGTCAAACAATGAGAACGTTGGTTTGAAAAAACACAAGCACAAAATTCGTCGATTGGTAGATCATTGAAACTCTACTTTCAATTGAACGGGAGAATTGAACACACGAAACCTCAAGATATTGTATGTTTTACAAAAGAATTAATATTGAAATTCATAGCAACAAAAATTCATAGGATTTGGAATAAACTGCCTGAAAAATTACAAAAGGATGAAGATGTCATCGGTTATCGTCGATGTCACAAACATTATAATCCAATCGCTGTTGATTACGATGAGTTTGAAAGGGTTATTCCATTAATAAAATATTATTTGATATGTGAAACAGAAAACAAGAAAAATAACGTTTTCTCTGAAAAAAATAAAAAAAACTTGAACGAATTAAAAACATAATCATCTGTCTTTTTTGCCTAAAAAATAATAATAATAATAAACATATTGTATGATGAAAAAAATAAAAAGTTACAATTTGAAAAATATTGCAATAGATTATTTCTTTTTCAGCCTATATAGCAATATGTCGGTCACACACACACACACACACATTTGCCATTAAGTCTACCTGCGCTGTATTCTCGGTACCGACACTGATTTAAAATTATTTTAAAAATCAATAATTCTAAAGTTTTGTAATGGAGGGGCACATCAATAATTAATTAATAACAATATTGCATTATAAATAATCAGAAAGGTTATCATAAAAAAAAATAACAAGATGATAAAAACTTATGTCAAATCATTAATATATACGTATATATATGTATAGTTATGAGTACTGGAAAATAGCCTCCTGACATTTATGGTTCCTCTCGGCATCGTATGGGCATGCTATCGGTCTGAATATTTTCACCGGGGACTCGCTTCGCAGCGCTGTAGAACCTTAATTATTGAATCAATTAAAAAGTGTTCCGTATAAAAGTTGTTCTTCAAAATACGATCTACAAAAATGGTCGAATGTCATTTTTTTGTAAAATGATTAGCAAAAAAGTTATATCAAAAATAGAAATTTTTTTCTCCAATTTCTGTAAAATTTCATATATAAGTTTTTTATTTATAGTTCTACGACACCAAGTTACTGGACCAAAGTTGTAGATAATTTAATTTGAAAACAAAAAATGCTGACAATTTTTTTTTGTGAAACCAATAGTTTCGGAGATAAACCGTGAAAACCATTTCACCGCTTTTTTCAAGATGGTGGCCGTAGGACGAGGGTGGCGACCACACAAACTTGGCTTTAACATCACACTGACTCCCCCTACATATCTAAAAAATGAAATTGCGTTCTCTCAAAAACGCAACCCCAAATGTAACTTTTCAATGGACTAATAACAGAATTTGTTGGATTACGTACCAAACTATATGCATTTAAAGTACTAGATGATGAGAGTGGTAAAGCGAAAGCCAAAGGTATCAAAGCCAAAGGTGCATCATTGTGCAAAATAACATTTGATGATTACAAACAATGCCTTCTCAATCATGATCATTTATTCATTGAGCAATACTTGATTAAAAGTAAGAAACATGAAGTTTGTACAATACAGCAACGAAAACTAGCACTAAGTTGGATAGATGACAAACGAATTGTTTCACACCAGACGGCTGATACCCTACCATGGGGCTATCAAAATCATAATAATAATAATATTGGTGATGATTGTGAAGGAGAAGAAGAAAAAATGTTTTAGTATAAGATATTGTAATGCTATTTATAAAGAAAATATAGAGATAAAGTACAAAAAAAATTTTTCTGTTCACATTTCTGTTATATTTATCCAACTATTCCCTGGTGAAAATATTTTCATGTCACTCGGTCTCTCATGCGTTAGAAAATGATTTTCAATATGCCAATAGATTGTACATCCTGAGATATACAATGTTATACTGATATATCACAATGAAACAATATGTAAACTTTCCATATTTTCGTTATTTACCAAAAAAAGGACATATGATGTATACATATTCCAAAACGAATTTTGTAAATGAGTGAATATAGATAAATATGAACTTTATTATCTATTATTATTTGAGGGACCCATGAGAGATCCCCGGTGAAAATATTCAGATCGATAGCATACCGATACGCGACCGAGAGACCAATGGTATGCCCATACGATGCCGAGAGGAACCATAAACGTTAGGAAAGACTTTCAGAAAACCGATGAAATGCCGAGAAAAATCATAAATCTTAGGAGAGACCGACGGAAAACCGATGAAATACCGAGAGGTACCATAAATGTTAGGAGAGACCGACAGAAAACTGATGAAATGCCGAGAGGATACCCTGGTGAAAATATTAAGTCCCATAGCATGCCCAGGATGTACAATCTATTGGCATATTGAAAATTGTTCCCAAACTATTTAGTGGCACAGTCGGCAGCGCTCCTGTCTCACAGTCCCGGGGTTCCAGGTTCGAGTCTCACCAACGGCAGATTTTTCCGATTTCAGCTTAATAATATTATATATGTTTTCCTGAATTTATGTTTGATTTTCCACTATCTCATATAACTGATGGTTGGTTTTTACGAATAATTAAACTAATATATCCAATAATTGGGTGGGGGTGGCGGCAATTATAATTTTTTTGCATGCCACTATTGAGTTCCATTTCTTTTGCCAAGTTACCAATCACGTCAGCGAGCCCTTAAGTTTTAGTTCGAATTTAAGTGTCGCTGATTGAGAGACCCATGAGAGACGCAGGAGAGACCCATGAGTGGCCCATAAGGTCATAAAATTTTATGATGAACCTTTTTCTGGGCCTCGTGTTCACTACTTCGGGTTTTCATCGGTCTTTCATCGGTTTGGCTAGAACGGACCGATGGGAAGACGATCAGAGACCGAGTGACATGGAAATATTTTTACCTGGGAAATAAATAAATTTTGGTAAATAAATAAATACTATAATATAATCTCTCTCTGCTCATATCGTCTCTCCCAACATTTATGGCTTTACTCGGCTTCCTATGGGCATGCTATGGGACTCTCCCTACATTTATCACTTTACTCGGCTTCGGATGGGTATGCTATGGGATTCTCAGTCTCGTATGGGCATGCTATGAGTCTCTCGGTCTCGTATGGGCATGCTATGGGACTTAATATTTTCACCGGGGTCACCACCATGCATTTTACCTCTATCACCAAAAATAGGTGGAGTGTTACCATTTCTATTACCGGTGTTCGCTGGGCTGAGTGCTATTGGAGCATTAGCTGGTGGTGCTGCTGGTATAGTTAATGCTGTCAATGATGCGAATGCAGAAAAACTTCAGTTGGAAGAAAATAAAGGCCACAACATAAAAATCGAAGACACGGCATTGGGAAAAGGGTGAAATAGAATTATAAAAAATATCAAGACTATGACACGGTCATATGTAGGCACCTATGTTAAAATTTTTTAGTTAAACAACTATAAAAGTAATTGTATGTTAATAATCGAACATCAGTCATGGATGATTCATTGACATTGACGGTCTCAGGGCGGTCTTCTGTACTTGAGGCACAATATTTTCCACCTATTGAGCTATCATCAAAGAAAAAGTATGCATTTGGACTCATTGAATTGCTAACTTTCAACTCAATTCCCAATATTGATATGAATAACAATCAATTTTATTACACTGGTGATGTGGGTGATGCATCAGTCGAGATACCTACTGGTAGCTATGAAATCGCAGATATTGAGAGTTACTTGCAGAAAGCATCACCGAATATTCATCTCACTCTTAAACCCAATAACGAGTTACGTTGTGAAGTTTGGTGTAATCTTGCAATAAATTTTATTCCTGACAATTCAATTGGTCGACTGCTTGGATTCGTTCCACGCATTCTGGAACCACACGTGGCCCATAAATCAGACTTACCAGTGACTATCCTCAAGGTTAATGTACTTCGTGTGGAGAGTAATATTATAACGGGTGCTTACATCAATGGACGTCGGGTGCACACAATTCATGAATTTTTTCCAGTTGTTCCACCAGGTTATAAGATCATTGAAGTTCCATCTTACGTCATTTACATGCCAATCATCGTTCAGTCAACACATCATTTACAGCTGAGAATAGTTGATCAAAATGGTTATCTAGTGAATTTTCGTTGTGAAGTGATAACGATAAGAGTACATTTGAAATCAATGAAGTGATGGGTATAGTATATGATACACGAGAACCAATCACGCAATCATCATCATTAACAACATTTCATGGTGGCAGTTATAAAAGTGGAGGATTATATCAAAAACCCTTTAATCATCCAATACAACGTACACAACTAACACATCAAAACATTCAACTGCTGAAAAATCTCGTTCTAAAGCTACGTAAAAAACAATAAAAAAATCTGTTGGTGTTTTTTTTTACTTCATCTATCTGAGACCATGGAAAAAATCTTAACACTACAAAAACCTGTCATTTTTGATGAATCGATTGCACATTATGAAATTCATGCACATGAACCATATGCAACATCCACCTTCAATAGCAGTGCTGAAATTCGCATCGCCGTACAGCATTAGGAATTATGCTCATTACCAAGTAAAATCTCATTACGTATCTGTGGAAGACTAACTCAAAATGATATAACTGCAGTCGCAAACACAACACTAGTTAATCTCGCTGCTTGTCATCTATTTGAAGAAATACGATATGAACTGAATGGTGTTGAAATTGATCGAAGTGAAAATGTTGGTATAACATCACTTATGAAAAGATATGCATTATTATGTTCAATACAAAATTATTTTTTGGAAAATGCTGGATGATTGCCAAAAGATGATTTCAAATTATTTAATGCTGATGGCTACTTTGATATCTGCATTTCATTAAATTTATTGTTGGGGTTTGCTGAAGATTATCGTAAAGTCATTGTGAATGCCAAACATGAACTAATTTTCACGAGAGCAAATACAGATTTGAATGCTATTCTTCAAATACAGAAAAAATTCAACTACTCAATTATGTTGGAAAGGATCCTGCTATCTCGATAAGCTGTCGTGCGTGGGAATTGTATGAGTACCCATTGCTTCCATTATCAACGAAAAATGTATGGGTTGTCAAGACTACAACACAACTGGAGAAACCGCGTTACATCATACTCGGATTTCAAACTGGAAGAAAAAATTCGATAATAAGTAATAGTAGCCATTTTGATCATTATAACATACGAGACGTCAAAGTCTTTCTAAATTCACAATCATACCCATATGGAAATCTGAATATTGATTTTGCTCATAATCACTACGCCTTATTGTGTGACATGTATATAAATTTTCAAGCTTCATACTATGGAAAACATTCTGATCCTATATTAAGTGAAGCCAAATTTGCAACACGTGCATCACTCATTGTTAATGACTGGTCGAAGCAAAATGAAAATGTAAAATCAGGGCCAGTAGACGTACGAATTGAATTCGAAGCTGTTAACCGATTTCCTGCCAACACTTCTGCTTATTGTTTGATCTTACATGATCGCATAGTTGAGTATAAACTCATAAGCGGTACCATTCGAAAGTTAGTATAGAAGGGGTGAGAAAGAGAGAGAGAACAATATCTGTCCAATTCAAATACAAACCTGAAGTTCATGTCATGTATGTATGGGGTTATGCATACAGAAATGCTCGTCGTGGTTCATGGGAAGAAGCAGCTTGTGATCGTGAACGATTTCTGTTGAGAATGGAACGAATAAGTGCAATAATTGAACCTATTCTATGTATCAAATATCAACAATGTCAAGAATTGTAATAGGATGCAATAATAAAAAATGTATTTTTTTCAAATTTGTTTTCTATTCATTATCACATACACATTCCCCAGCATTTTTTACTTTTTATTATGAAATCATGTAATTGTTCACATATTGCAATATTATCCACAATAAATATTTTATCAGCATCAGTTGCACTTGTGTGGACATCTTGATCACTACTATAATTCCATATGATGTCATCCTCTATCAATACTGCGACTATTTTTTTCCACGACATTTCATTTTTTTTCACAAAATCATTTATTAGTCCAGCCATCATCAATATATTTTCAGCATCTTTCATCATATTATGAATGATATTATCCACAATGAATGCCTCATCAGCAGTATTATCATCGTCATTATCATTACCATCGACAGCTTTTGCACTTGTGCAGGGATCCTGATTGCTATTACCAGAATTCTTCACCCTTTTTTTATTCTGCAGTTTCTGATTCCTGTAGTGTGAGTTTATCTGACACTCATACCCAGCAATATCATATCCTTCATCAACAGTAGCAGCAGTAGTAATGTCTTGACATTCATTACTGACAGTCTTCATCGTTTCCCTCCACAGTTCTTGCACTTCCTGCTTCACATGATGTAAATTCATCATCGATTCATCTACAAGAAACGTAAGTTCGTTTGTCATTCTTGCAATGACAGCATCACTTCTCTTAACGCATTCATACCTTGGGCAAACATTATTACCATTTCCATCCAATTTTTTCTCTTCTCGTATTCGTTCAATATGTATTATACTATTGTGAAAATTGATTGAATCTTTGAAAAATTTGTATGCAATTGGTAACGGTCTTTTCCTAAAATTTGTCGTTAGTACATCGTAGTTTAGAGTATGTGGTGGTATAAACTTGAGAAATTTTATTTCTTCAGGAGTAAGATCTTTTGCAAAATTAAAAACGATATCCATATTGAATTGAATGGCCTAACTACGTATTCAACACATGAGAGTCGACTGAATACTTTACATGGAACGTCTTGAATTCGTATATTATGACCCCCCCCCCCCCATGCAAACAATAACCCTGAGCATTACGTCAGTGTCCTGGATTGTAGTCATCTTACAACAAGTAGTTGCGCATATTACCACCATGGTAAAACAGAACGTTACAATTAAACACGGCGGCGGCGAGGGGGCCTCGCGCGGGTAAAACAGTTTATTCGCCGTCGATAATGCAGAAAAGGCAGGCCCAGCTTTTTAGCGGGGAACAGAACCCCTCTGCTGGTATCTCAAATTTATATCCAGAACCCGCTCTATATAACTACTCATGCCAAAGTACACCGGTCAACAACACTAGCTAGGAAATCGGCTGTGCATTGCTCATTTATCGTCAGCATAAAATAATGCGAGATTAGATGTATTTTGGAATATGGAGAATTAATAGTATTCGTATAATAGCAGTGTAATATGTGACAACATAGTCGTTCATTAACTTCAGGAATGCAAACACAAGAAAAGTTCAATCGAGTCATCATCAAGACAAATATGTTCAGTCAGTTATTGGCAATTACCATTGAGAGATCAAGGAACTTCACCCTCAACGCCAATAGGACAAATTCCTCTATAAGTTCATTTTTTAAAAACGAGAATAAGTTCTTAGAGTCTTACGGTTTTTTTTGAGTTCTAGAGTTCAGTTCAGAGTTCAAAATCAGTTCGGAGCAATCGAAGCCTCGGAACCCCCCGAGCTGTTCGAGCCAGCTTCAGTTCAGACATCTATCTTCTATCGGCGTCTCTAAATCTGATTAAAGTTCTCGCGCCTAATACATGGTTCATCCAGTAATAAAGTAAAATGTATAAGGAATAAGTGCGAACAACGATATTATAATCATAAATAAATGGATCAACCTTTATCTGTGAAACATTATGTATCTTTTAATTATCAGTGTTATCAGTTATTAAATAAATACTATTGTTCTGTAAATTAGCATTTGTTCACAACCAATCATTCCACATACCATCTGCAGTACCTCAGCTGCGCATAGCAATGACAAACAACGATCCGTTTCCCTTTTCGGACAATAAAAGAAGATGTAAATTAAATTAACGTTATATTTATTGTTGAAGTCCTCCCGCGTTGACTACGCAAGACGACCGAAACGGAGCACACCGTTAGCTGATGAAAATAAGTTGACGTGGACTCCAAATCTCGTCAATCCAAATCTAAAATCTGGGGACCTTTTCAGTTCATTCCTTCAAAAACTACTTCACCTCTGTGCCAAGTGACTTTCAATAAATACGTCGGAACTCTCGAATTACAGTAAGGCCGCAATAAAGTAAGTGAAAAAATAATTTTTCATTCGAATCAAATATGATTTGTGAGTTCTTAACTAATTAACCAGATAAGTAGTGTAATGAATAAGTGCGAAAAACAATTATTGTAATCGTAATTTTAATGAGCGAAATTAACATTGTCAATTATTGTGAAATATCAGTTCTGTTTAAATTAATATAATGTTCTAAATTATTTTTTCAAATTACCTATCACGCGGTATTCCAGCTTCAATACCTCTGCTGCGCATAGTTGTGACGAGCGACAATCAAACCTTCTCTACCTTTTCGGATATCAACTATTTCTAAATTAAATTGATATTAATATTTGTTATAACATTGATGAGCGTACACATATGTGTCAGTTTTCCTAATAAGAGTGTGAATATTCTATTCCAACACAAGTCCAGTAACGTAACCAAATTTCGTGGTTCTCCACTCTCAATGGTCCACTTGCCTTGATGTATGATACTCTACCGCGAAACACAGCCAGGTCGTAACAATATGTTTTATCTCAGAATTGAAGTGCACCTGTTCGTTCCTCACGTCCCTTAACTTCTTTTCACGCAACATCCTAGATTATAACAATGATAATAGTGACATTGCTTACTCCTATTACTTTAGAGGCTCCGATGGATACTATGAAAATTATACTGATAATCAGTCCGGTGGTTTAGCAGAACTTGGACGATCTATAGAAAAATAAGTTGCATGAAATTTATGAAATCAAACAAATTACAACGAACGGAAGAAATCCAACTGTACAGATTTATTCGTAATCGATGACGATGATACGATTTACACTAGCACGCAATTGGTATAAAAACGTAAACCAGATAAATAGAACCTTTTATTAAATAGTGAAATTTCGAATGCAACGTACCGAAAATTGTATGTACTTGCAACCTCGCAAAGGACGATCCGAATTGTTCCCCAGAAGGCCGGCTCTTTCTTACCTGTTCCGTAGATCTATATTAGTTTTAGTGAGTGCTAGAAGACTCAGGTCTAGAATCGATATTACCTAATAACGGTAACAATTGTATCGTTACTGTTAAGGATTGAAGTCTTGGTACGACACGTATTGACCGTGGAACAG
>CAJUYH010006616.1:0-19662 GCA_910591685.1 Galerucella tenella | reverse complement strand
AAGAAAGGGAAAGTCTTTCTCATTATAAAAATTTTGTTTTTTTATATTTAATTGTAGCGATTAATCAAGTATAAAATTTTTTTTATCCATTTCGACAATTTTTTTAGAATATAGTTTTATAATGTATCAATGATGTAAAGACGTAAAAATATAACAATTTATAATCTTATTTATAAGTTTGAAAAAATTTATGTATATTAAAGTCACTGAATTCTAAGTCTCTCTATAAAAAATTATTCTTTCTTTGCAGGCCTATTAGCTGGGATTTGAAATAAACCAAAATTATTTTTAGTGTTGGTGATTAAAAAAAAATAGGTGTTTTTTTTAAGTTATAGGATATGGTAGGATACATTAATAGAGCATGGGTCAATATTTTAGATGGATATATTTAACAACAACTAAATACTAAGTTTTCATGACAGTTGAAAAAAACTGCATACAGCTAAATAATAAGAAAAACAGATCAAAATATAAAAATATTCCACCAAAAGTACCTATATGTATATGTAGGTTTTATTAATATACCCTATAAATTTTGACCAGTTGAGCGGGAACACCCTGTATATGAAAAAAATACTTCGTTGAAACAAGCAGTTGTGGTCAGTATATGTTGGGGAGGGGGAGGGTTTAAAATGATCTGCTCATCTTTATTTTTCGGTTAAAATGTTTAAAAAACGCAAGACCGCAATACTCTTGCAGGCTTAGTCTTGGTCTTGCATAAGTCTTGCAATTCTAAGTCTTGGTCTTGCACTGCTCGGTCTTGGTCTTGGTCTTGCAGCATGAAGCTAGTCTGGGTGTTGGTCTTGCATTTTCTGCAAGACCAAGACCAGTCTCGCTCATCACTATTCATCGTGCCTTTTTGATAATATCTGGAGGAGCATTTTCAATGTCCGAATTGGACAACTCAAAAGATAAATTATTTTGATTTTGGTTCATAATTCCTAAAAGTGTTTTTATAATTAATTAATTGGAATAAATAGTTTGCTTACTTTTGGTTTAAATTTAAAAATTGTACACAAATAAGAAATTCACTATTAGGTTGAATTGTCAAAAAAAGTTGACGCAGGTCATAGGTAGCTTTGTTTGACATTTCGGTGGGGAAAAGCGCCATAGCGTGTACTTTTCCAACGGTTTTCAAAATAATTAAGAAAAGGCCTGCTTTGCGTATGAAAATTTGTGTAGAAAGTCGTGTTTTGCATAGTGGTTGTAGGATAAATCTTTGACATACACTGACGGTCATGAAAAGTAAAGTTTGGTCGTTTGAGATAGTCCGCTCTATTTTTGGTGTTTATGATTGTTTTTCCGGTAAGGTAGGCCAAAAAATAATTAACAAAATGGGTTTTTCATATAAACAATCCACTATAGACTACCATGGAGGCGATAGCATTTAAGATATTTGCTTCAAACGAGCGTGTGATTTTAAGTTACTTATCTAGTCTATTTAATCTTGGAAAACTGCATTTTTCTTTGTGTCACACAGTATATATGAAAAAAAAAGACTGGTAGAGTAAAGGTCCTATGCAGTTGGACTACTAAACATTCTTCTCTATAATTTACAACGCGTCATTTAGAATCAGAACAGTATATATTTATATCTTCTGAACGCATTTTAAGATTTAAAGTCTCGGCAGAGATGGGTTCTTCATGAATAATTCATATTGGCAAATATAGTAATATAGAGATATCGATGATGAGAGTAGGTTATATACGGAGAGGTGTAGAAACGACACAAGGGGGGATGATGGGATATTAATTAACTTAGGGTTTCTTTACTCGCCTTGCGGTATATAACCACTATTAATCATTGGTGTGCTAGAAAGGCGGGTGTGGATTTAATCTGTGCACTTGTCGACTTAATGTTACACTCCCTATAGCCCTATTTCGGTAGGTACGTGAAATATTTCATTATTTTTTCATACAGTTGGAAATTTGATCACATAAATTAAGTTTTTCATAGGTAATTTAACATATGGATGAACTGTATATGTATGAAATCAAATAAACTTTGTAATTTACATGTTCACACTTGTTAAAAGCATTATTTATTATTTTAAAAATCACCCTGTAAATAATGCATATAAATATCCACTAAACATCATCCCCAATAAATCTACTATTGAAAGTTCTAGTAGAACATAAACGCACTAAAGGGCTGACCCGATCGTCTCAAACCGGGACAGAAATGCTCACACAGCATATTTTTTAAATCTATAAAGGCTGGAGCGGGTCGCCTCTTTTTTTTTCTCTCTTTGCCGTCCGCTTTCGACCAGAGCTCTCGTCACTTTTCTTTTCACTTCGTCCAAATTTAATTTAAATGAGTTTTCTTTGACCCTTTTTACAGCTTTCATAACTTGATGTAGGTACAATATATCGGAAGGTACGTTTTCATTAGTGAGTCGTATCAAATAAAGTTTAAAAAGAAACTAGAGTTTTGTTACCAATAATGAACATTTTATTTATAAAGCTATGTAGCAAATTTCATACGTTAAAGATATAATCCTCGGTAGTATAGTGGTGAGTATCCCCGCCTGTCACGCGGGAGACCGGGGTTCGATTCCCCGCCGTGGAGAAATTTTTTGATTTTTTAATTGTTTGGGGTGGGGTTTTTGGAATGACAGGTAAATGTTCCTTTTTTATCCAGTAATATCCTAGATGCTGTGCTCTAGGATTCTGAAGTTCTGTGCAGTTTTAAAGTATGTGGATGGAGGTTTCTTCTTCCATGCCACCAAATCTGCGTCCTCCACTATTTTGATCTTTTTCAGGTGCCCATTCAGGCGACAATGACCCGTCAGGATCCCTGTTAAAACTCTTAGCGCAGTTTTACAATATTACATTGGAGCTGATTCAGCAAAAGGGCTCAGGCCCCCAAAAGGGTATTTCAGTACCCCTCTTTGCTAGTTCATCTGCTATTTCATTCCCTTCTATTCCAGTGTGTTCTGGAATCCACAGTAATGTGAGTTTTACAAATTGTTCTCGCCCAGCTCATTGAATTTGTCTAGACATGCCCACACCATTTTGGAACTGATGATTACACCAGAGCTCAGTGCTTTAATGGCTGCTTGACTTTGACTATCCGACATAGTGAATCGTATCAAAAATAGGTTAAAAAGAAACTCAAGTTTTGTTACCAATAATGAACATCTTATTCATAAAATCATGTAGCAAATTTCACATGCTAAAGATATAATCCTCGGTAGTATAGTGGTAAGTATCCCCGCCTGTCACGCGGGAGACCGGGGTTCGATTCCCCGCCGTGGAGAAATTTTTTGAAATTTTAATAATATTCTAAATTTTTTTGGAATTAAAAAAATTTTCCAAAGGCCCCGGCGAGATTCGAACTCACGATCTCCTGTTTACTAGACAGGCGCTTTAACCAACTAAGCCACGGCGCCATGGTAGACTACATTCCAAAACATGTTCCTACGGTAAAGACCAATGTATTATGTGCCAAAACATCAAAGAGATTGCGTCTGGCTTCGCTTCATGTAAGTTGGTGCACGTGTATTCTGTGCCAATACATTTTATAATAACATTTTGGACAATTTTGGTTTATTGTATTATTAATCGATTTCTTAAAACTACTGTGTGTGCCCCCAGGAATTGGTAGGCTTGAGGAAAACACTAAATCGGGTATTACAGGTTTCTGTTGATGAGTCTCTACTTTCTATTTATCTAGGTACCTAGGTACTTTCCATAAATTTGCCATCCTTTGAAGACGTAAATTGTTTAACAAATCCTCCTAATTTCCTTCCTCTTAAACTCACAAACATAAAATCTCCACTTGATCCACAGTTATATAGAGTCTATTCATATATACTGGATCGAATACACGTTTGATTATGATTGCGGTCGAGGAACTGTCTTTTAGAACTTCCAAGTTGAAGATTAGACCGGTCAACAGCGCACGCATTTCTTCGAAAATAAAATTATAGAATTTTCTTCCTATCGCAAAAAAATGTAGTGTCCATGATCCATTTAAAATTTTTGGTGGAATTAATTACTGTACGAGAACGGTGCTGTTATTGGTGTTGCCTATATTCGTACGTAAAAATTTCAAAAACGTCCTATTTTATGTAGTACCTACTAGTGTTGTCTATTTCTACTCTAATTCTTTTATGGGACCAATAAAATATTTAAGAAACTACGTATTTTTATCAACGTACTTAATTTCTTTGCATTTCTCTTCCTGGTTTATTACAATCTATATTACATACGAAATCGAGTCCACATTTGATTGCGTCCGAAGATCCGATTTCGAAGCTTTTGAAGTAGATGATGTTTGAAAATTGGATTCGACTAAACAAAGTATCAGTTAAGACATAATCCAGGCCAAAATATTCCATTAAGAATCTGTACAAAGTTCGTGGAAGATTTATTGGAAAGGCGAACGGCCCTTTTGCCGCACCATGTCCTCACAGATTTATACGATTGGAATATTTATAATCCGCTGCTGCATAACGTGGTCGAGCCAAAACTCCAGAACGAATTAAATATATCGTTGTCCGTTTTGGAGATTCGACGGGATTTAGGGGGACTGAATATCGACTTGGGGTGATAAATTTTCTTGTATTGAAAACAAGGGAAAACTGAATTTCCTTTTTTTATTTTAGAAGGAAGTGTTTAAAGGTTATCTTAAAGTTGAAGTGATAAATAAAGTTATTTGCTATGCTTAACTGTCTTTAAAATGATTTGAAAAACATTCAGTTTATATTATTTATTATTTAATTAACACTACTAGTATAGGCAACCACACATGCACTTAAGTAAGCATTTAGCATACTCAAACAAAAAACAAATAATGAATATCGGTGAAAATAGATAAGATTTGAATTCAAAAGATTACGTACTGATTTATTTTATATAACTATCTATGTCAAATGAAAATATGAATAAAAAACTTATTTGAATATTCAAATGACGTGTTGAATGCAAAAAGCCAGTTTGGCGCATTCGTAAATATTCCTTTCAAACATATAAACCATACGCGTAGTGGACACACACTTATCTAATAATTAAAAAACATAAAATTCATACTATCGCTCCCCAACACAAAGTATAGGTAAACGCTATAAATAGCCGTTTGTAATCTTGAAATGGAAATTCGGTCGACCAGAATAACACGAGGGATAGGACCACATCACATGTTCAAACAAGTTAAAATATATTTATTAGTCCAGTTATTGAGTAATGATCATTTTTAATGCTGTCAAACTTTTTTTTCGGACATTTTATAGTATTGCAAATAATGTAGTGTTAGTTTGTTTTTGTTTATTACATTTTTTTGTACGTCAAACGTCAAATATTCTGATAGTAACTGTAGTGTTGGTTTGGGAAGACGTTTTTTTTTAAATTTGACTTTGTATCGGTCTATTTTAAAGATGGCAGGGTGGTATGTCGATATTACAATGTTCAAATATGATCTGGAACTCTCCATTCTCTGGCGGTTCATCATTCAAACAAATGTCAACACATTACTATTCAAGAGAAATTTTTGCATTATTATCAGAATGTAGTACAATGTCAATTTATGCATATTAATGAGGGTTGCTCGGTCGGTACACAACGTTAGTGGAAGGGTGCGAGCACTTAACTTATCGACAGGGCTGGAAAATCCTTGCTTGCCCTTTAAATGCGGTATGCGAACTTCGGTGAGCTTATCAATACTTTCAACTTGATGAACTGGTTCCATTGAAATCGTTAAATTGAGTAAAAAAATGTGTTTCATTGTAAATTTGAACAGTTAATTGAAAATATGAGAAGATATGCCAAAGAACTTTAACTAAAAATGTCGATAAAGATTAATTGAACAGTTTCAAAAGAGTTCAGTTTAAAGGTCAGAGTGGTCAATAAAAGTGACAGTGTCATTCTTGTCATAAAAACCACTTTTTGTTGGCAACACTGACCCAGCGCCGGATTAAGAGAGGGGCTTGCTGGGGCTATAGCCCCGGGCCCGAAAGGAACTTGCTAAGGAAAAAAAATTATAAATTCCAATTATGGGTCTTAAACCGTTGCTGCACTGACCTTAAACTGAACTCCTCTGTTCTACTTAGGCTACGTTCATAAACTTACTCCAGTGAGTAAAGAAGAGTATGATCACGTGATTAGAAAAGTATGTTTGTTGGTTACTCGGAGTAACCGTTCAGAGGCTACACCGGCCGAAGGTAAATCAAATATCATTGTGTTGTGTATATGAATTCGGGGTTATATTTTTCATTTTGAAAATAGAAATTAATTAACCATGGACATTGATTAAACCATGGATGAGTTGAATATTAATAAGATTAATATCATAACACATGTTGGAAACTCATGTTGAATAATGATTAATGATTAATAAATATCAAAGTATTATATTACAGCATAGGTAGGTACCTACCCTTATTTTTAAGAATAATGGTATCCTTTCCAATTGATAGCACAGAGTAGTCCATTATTGATATGCAATGCAATCAACTGTAACCATATATCTATTAATAGATATATGACAGTATCATTATCAAATAATCAATTTATCAATAAAAATAACCAGCAGTAAATTTATGAACGCTTCGGAGTAAACTATCCTTACTGCGGGTAAGTTTATGAACGTAGCCTTAATCACAGACTGCCAGAGTGAATGACAGAACGAAGAATGTGTAGTTTGGAGTAGTTCTGAATGTTGACCTTACAAATCTACTCTTGCAATGATCTTATTTCGGTTGAGTTCGCCAATTATTATAATTCTGAGAAGGTTCTAAACTAATGAATGGAACTGAATTAATTCCATCTTTTAGAAAATAGACGTTTATTCATTTCTATATTATTTTGACAGTTTTTCAATGCCATATATTATTTTATGATAAAATCAACAAGTCTAATACAAAGGTCACAACAGGTGGGTTTTATTTTGACAGTAACTTTATCTCACTGAGGAACTCCTTTTCTTTCTGGAATTTCTATTATTCATATAAGTAGGAGTTAGTTACGTTTTAAATAAGGATGTATGTGTTTTGGGGTGACATTCACTGATACCTAAAGATCTGTTCCTCTTCTATCCAGTAATATCCCAGGTTCTGTGCTCTAGGCTTCTGACGTGATGTGCAGTTGGAAAGTAGGTATGTGGATGGAGGCTTCTTCTCCCATGCCACAAAATCTGCATTCTTCTTCTTCCATTATTTTGATCTTTTTCAGGTGCTCATCCAGGCGACAATGTCCCGTTAGAATCCCTGTTAAAACTCTTAGCGCAGTTTTACTTTGGCTTATACATTCATTTGATCTCAACAGGCTGTAATCACCCAGAAGAATCTTTGATTGTATAAGCCCTACTAGATCTTTCCAATGGTCAGATCTTCTCTTTTTCTCAGCTTTACCTATTTCTTCCAATATTACATTGGGGCTGATTCCGCAAAAGGGTTCAGGACTCCAGAAAGGTTTTTCAGTCCCCCTCTTTGCTAGTTCATCTACTATTTCATTTCCTGCTATTCCAGTGTGTCCTATAGTAAGGTGACTATATTGTTCTCGCCTAGTTCATTGAGTTTGTCTAGGCATTTCCCCACACTATTTTAGAACTTATTACACAAAAGCTCAGTGCTTTAATGGCTGCCTGACGGACACTGGGCCCACTTTCTTATGGCGTGGATTTCCGCTTGAAAAATACTTGGGGCTTTTCCCAAGCTTTCAGAGTGTTTGGTTCCTGGCCCGAACACTCCTATCCCAGTTCCTTCTATTGCTTTTGAGCCGTCTGTGTACCATTGAATGGCATTCTTCCCAAGTCTGGTAATGGTATTTGAATCCCATTCCTTCTTTGTTGCTTAATTCCGGCTAAAAATGAAGTATTTCTCAAAATACTAAATTTCCTTCTCATTATTTGTTCACCGATTCTGACCCCGTCCTGTGTTTAAAAAGAAAAATAACAAAAGAGCGAACAGGGCGATAGGGAGCTATAGGAAAGAGTGCACACTTTTTATCGGGCAAAGCATCTAACGAGGGTGGTTGTTGGCAACGTTCAGGGGGGTCAGATCTTTGATACGTCACGTCCGTTCTCGTTTTCCACGGCATCCCTTGATCACCTCGATATTGACACGCCGGTAAACTACCGCCGGAGTAATCTCGACGTGAATACAAATCAACTGACCGTTGGTATATAAAAATAAGGTAAGGGTTCGTTGTAAGTCAGTACAATTTTGAAGGATTCAAGAAAATACTCTGTATATCCTGCAATAAAACAAAGCCTGTACTGTAATTGATTATCTTCTGTATGTTTCTTGTGGCATTAATTATTCTTTTTTCTCATTTTTTGGGAATCAAATCACAATATTACGTTTTTATATTTTTATTACGACGTTTCGGTAGCGTTCCAGCTCTTTTAACCATTTTTAAGTGTACAGTCGCGAAAAAACGACTAATTATAACTAAAACCTCTTGTTAAGTTGCCATTTTACAAGAGGTTCTAGTTATAATTAGTCGTTTTTTCGCGACTGTACACTTAAAAATGGTTAATTTTACATTTTTTACGATAATGAAATAAAAATATCATCTGAACAAACTTTCTAAACGTTCTTTTGCTTCCAGGGGGTGTATTTTCGTTCTCAGTCGAAATATTTCGTGTTCGAATGATTTCGAATGAAACAATTCGATTGATATTGGCCTAACATATTTTCGAGACGTCATCGAATTAAAATTCGTATGCGAAATTGAAATTCTAATGACCATACGTGACAACGTCGCAATTTATACGGTACCAACCGTAAAGTTCTAATAACCCTGCAATGTTCCTGCTTTGTGTTTAAAGTTTTGAAGTGTCAGTTTCAATAATTAGCAAAATATACATTTTTAAAAATGGAAAAGCAAAGAAGCGGTCATTTCACTGCAAATCAAAAGGAACATCTTGTTGCCTTCCTCTTAGATCACCCAGAGCTAAAAAGTTGAAAATTTACTAAAGAATTTACATTCAAAACGGCACAAACATTGTGGGAAGAAGTGAGCAATTCCATAAATTCTATGACAGGGGCAAAAAAAGATATTACATAATATATCAAAATTTTAATATCATCAAACAACAATCATAACCTTACCAAAGTAAAAGTCAAAATTGAAAGTCGGAAAAGTCAGAGAATCGCTTTTGCGCATGCTCAAAACTCAAATTCGAGCACGGATTTTAAATTCGATTGGTTCCAACCCAGTCGAAATGAATCGATTGAAAAATTTCGCATACGGACCAATTTTTATTACACGAAAATACACTTTTTGCATTTCATTCGAAAATTTGACGTAAGGTCGCATTCGAATCAAATTCGATTGAAACGAAAATAAGCCCCCTGAACAAACTTTCTAAACGTTCTTTTGCTTTCGATTGAAGTTTATTTTGCTAGAATAACAATATTTAACAAATTTAATTATTTATTAGCATCAAAGAATCAATTTGACGGGAGGTACTATTTATAATTAGCCGTTTTTTCGCGTTGTACATCTAAAAACGGTTAATTTCACATTTTTACGAATATGGAATAGAAATATCATTTGAAAAAATTTTCTAAACGTTCTTTTGCTTCCAATTGAAGTTTATTTTGCTTGAATAACAATATTCAACGAATTAAATTATTTATTAGCATCAGAAAATCAATTTGACAGTAGGTACTAGTTATAATTAGTCGTTTTCTCGCGACTGTACACTAAAAAAGGGTTAATTTCACATTTTTTATGAAGATGAAATAGAAATATCATTTGAACAAACTTTCTAAACGTTCTTTTGCTTCCAATCGAAGTTTATTTTGCTAGACTAACAATATTTAACGAATTATATTATTTATTAGCATCAGAGAATCAATTAATAACCTAACAGCAAACACTTACTTTGAAATATGTTCGAAAACAAGAATCTATGGATCGTAAAACATTTTTCCTGGACAGTTACTATTCCTTCTAAATGAACAGATATTCCATAACGACTAATTTTCTCGAAGGAATGTAGATCAAAAAAGTAATTTCATATAAGAGGTTTATATATTTCGGTTAGTCCAAGGGCTAATCTGGTTCGTACTCATTCAGGCGTATTTGTCAAAAACATAACTAGAACAATAATTAATGTTGGCTACATTCAAATCCCTAACTGTTAGTTGGAAATAGTTGCTGTCATATGTCAGCTAAATAGAACCATAGAACTAAACGTCAGTTCTGTATTAACAACCAACCAAATTCAATTAGGGATTAATTAAAATTAATTAATAGTGGCTTCGATTGGAGAGCTCTGGGTAGCTCGGAGGTGCAGTTTGACCGAAAAGAGTTGTGAATGTTTTGACAGGCGACAACAAAGGTTGTGTTCTTTTTACATCATTCTGTTCAGCTCTGTTGATAATATTTTCAACCTGAGCGGGTAATAGGTGAAGAGAGCGGAACCGTTATGTGAAATCACAAAGGATTACATAACAGAGGAAGTCGGGAGCTGGCTAGTTAAGGATCACCAACTCAGATGGAGACTGACACAAGGACACCTCCATACTAAGAGCCTACTGAATAAGTTAGACAAGGAACTCTCGTCCAGGCTGTTGAAACTGAGTGAGAGAAATTTGAAGACAGTTACCGACCTGGTGACTGGACACTGTACCCAGAGGAAGCATCTACACAGGATGGGCGAAGCTAGTGAACCTATGTGCAGAAAATCTGAACTCTACGATGAAACACCTACTCGCACAAACTCTGCTTCTGTGAGAACTTACAAAGACTCAGACGGAAGCACTTTGGAGTGTAAATAACACAACCATCACAACTACTGAAGATTCCTCCAGATAAACTGGTGGCCTATATAGAAGAAACGAAGCTTCTGGAATGGAAGCAAAAATAGCACCACAAAAATAGAAAATAAGTAACTTAGATTAAAAAAAAACTGTGTTACCAACACAACAAATAGTAAGAAAATGTCAAAAATGAAAATTTTATAAAAATTATGTTTCCTTTTATATATTTTTCAACCCAAAGGCCGTTGAATTTGATAAGCCGGCTCTTGGACTACAATAAGAGGGCTCTATATTTCGGTCTGTCTAGGGATATGGAACAATAAGTTAATATTGACAGCGCTAGTTCGGTAAGTTAGTGCTACGCACCCTGTTATCTCTCTTATCTTGTTTGTTTGTTTTGTGGAAGTTTCTGATTTTATTATGGAACTAGACGACGATTACTACTAGAACTGTGAAAGATTAGACTGAATCCCCAATTAGTTTTAAGATAGAAAATACAATAATAAAATTGGCTTTTATTCATACACAGCATGATTCGTTTTAAAAATATTACCGTACATTTATTATTATTGAGTAAGAAGATTCTTCCCAACCAGCAAAATGGAATTCTAAGAGGACTGAATTGTTGTATAACAGTCTAATAGCGTTGTCTCAAGGACTGTTTGTTTTTATTAAGCCTTTTGTTGCGATAATTTTGTTTTTTAAAGAAAATTTATGTCAGCCTACAGCCGACCCATGTGTTACACACTGCGCGCATTACCAACGAAATCATCGATAATAGACGATTCCTGAAGTGTATATAATAAGTTAAGGTCAAATTTTTATTTTACGTCCCTATTACTCAGGATATATGTCAAGAGGAGTGACAGGCTAGACTAAACTTTGATTATCTCTTTAGGATGGAAAACACATGGCGAAGTTTAGATTAAGAAAGGAATTTTAGTTTTAGCTCACTTGTTCTTTGTTTTTCTTATTGAACGGTTGTTTGCCGTTCCTACCGAATTTTGTATTTAAATAATAGAATTTGATAATAAAATAACAGTTAATTGAAAATTATGGAGTATTCTTACATATACATATATCTTGTAGCTGTTTATACAAACCTTGCTACTTAGGCTCTGAGCACTTAGCTCTCCCCATGTAACGTCGAAATTGGTTTTAGACTGTCAAAAAAGACTCTCCTCAATAGGAGAACTCAATAAACTATTGCTGGTCTGGATCCCTGGCCATTTTGGCATGGAAGGAAACGAGAAGGCAGACTCTCTTGCAAGGGAGGGTGCCGCACGTGTTTCTATCGGACCAGAACCTGCAATTGGCATCGCAATAAGTTTTGCCAAACAAACACTAAATACCTTGACAGCAAGAAGAACTTTAAACTTCAGGCATAATTTACCAAGATTGATTCATTCAAAGGCTTTTATACATCCTTCTAAGAATGTCTCCAAGCAAATGTTAGACTGTAGAAGGCATAACCTACGTTGTCAACTGAATCATCATGGACTGTAGAGTATATTATTTGTGCCTGCCCCGCTGCGGCTCGAATCAGGCTCTTGCCAGTCGCAGTGGAGGGCCTTATAGACCAATTCACCACAAACCTAACCTAACCTAGCTGTAACTAATATTTTGTATGAGATACGGCGTTATAAGGATATAAGAAAGTAAAAATATGCAATTTCTGCAACAATTTTCCAGTAATACTAGTAAAACTAAGACATTGAATTTTTATAAGGATAGTATTATGACGAAATAATCATTAAGGAAGAAATTGTTATCAATTCCAGCCACTGCAGTCGGTCGTAATCGCGGCACTGCAGACAATAATATAAGCTATTACTATTCTATTGCTCTCCTCGACTCCGTCCTCCTCGAACCTCAAAATAAGCGGTAAGCTTTTTAAATACCTTCTGAGAGAGGACGATTTTCGCAATATAATAATTTTTGCGATTGCGTTCCAGAGACGACAGAACTAAATTAAAAAGTTATTAAGAACATCGCGGATTAGGGTTATTTGAATAAAATATTAGGGAAGTGATTTCGACAGAATCGTACTTGGGCTACAGAAAATATATTTTCATAAAAAAAAGGCCCTTGAGATCTTTTTTTTTTTAGGTCAAATGAAGTGGCTTGCATACGGGTTCCTCCACAGATGAGGTTTGCCTGCACATAACAATGAAAACATTATTTCCTTGGGCTCCTTTTGACGAGCGATCATTTTAATTTTTAATTCATGATTTTCATCCATCAATCTTTATGTCTTGCCTTGGTCGTTAGATGTATTTGCTCTTGTGTTACCACATTCTGTATGTCATCAGTTTCATAGTCGTCATCACTATAGTAAAAAGCGCTCTTATCTTGCGGGTTCAAAGGTCACCAACCATATGTATCAAATCAGAAGACACAGAGGTTACCAAAATGTGAGATTACAAATATACCCGGAGAAAATAAGAATGGTTGATGTTTCCTGCACAATGGTTGACGAATTTCCACTTTTTCATTCATTCTCGAAATAATCTATCAGATTAAGTACCATTATTTTTGCTTGAAGATGCAAAATACCGGAAAATTGCTTCTTATTATTCATATTGTCACTTTGAAATGACTTTTAAATAAAAACTTCGCTGGTGAAAGACTTTTTAGAAAAGTAAATACATATCCTTTATCTAATTCCGCTATCAAATGTGACACTTTACGTCACTCCTTGACGTTAGGTAACGTCACATTTTTCATAACCTTCATATATCAGTTATGAAAAGTAGTTATGTAAAAACTTTACGTAACTGTTTATGTTTCAACATAGAGATACCACATGAGTTTCAAAGAATAATTTATTAATTAGGTAGGTACTGTCAAAACTGACAATTATTTCATTATTTAAACTGTACAATTAACCCATTATTTTAATTCAATAGTATTTTGAGATTTATAAACATTGAAAACATTATTCAGGACACAGTTATTTAAAGTAAGTCAATTTTCTGGGTAAATACATCATAGTAACAATTATTCTAACACCATTTTATTCCACTTCAATATTATCATTGTAATTGAAGATTCTATTAAATATTATGAAAGCGCGGAATTAGATAAAACGTTGTACGTAAACACGTTATGAAGAGAGCGACATTGTTCAACACGCGTAAATTGCAGAACTCGCTAGCGCTCGTTTTGGCAAATATTACGCTTGTTGAACAATATCGCTCTTTTCATAACTAATTACGTAAATATCTATTATGCACGACCGGGCGAAATGTCCAGATTATAAATACGAGTTTAATGAAGAAATTATGACTTAAAAAGCCCAAACATAAGATCCTCACACTTATAATTTTATACTAATAACACAATTTGAACAATTACTCATAGAAATGTTAGGATTTGCTACCTTGCTCTGTTGTAAGTTGCTACGAACTTCTACTAACTCCGTATGATTTGGGTTACTGCTGGAAGGTGCATGCTCAAAAGAATCGGTATGTAAATTTGAAAATGCAGCTGTGCGACTAGTAGAAGGCATATCAGCATTGACAATTTTTTTGGCGATTTTCATTTTATTTGCCACAGAATCTTCAATATAACCTTCTGCCAATACAATTTATCCAACTTGAAACATTCATAATAACCTACTCACATAAACATACAAACATATTTATTAATAAACTATCATTAATACGGCCGTGCATAAAATTTTGTATATTTATTAATAAATGACTATTAAAACGGTCGTGCATAAAATATTGTATGTATTTCAGGCGTAAACAGCGTTTATGGACCTTAAGTGTAAATAGCCCTCGTCTTGCGGCTCGGGCTCTTACTTACACGTAGCGGTCCATAAACGCCTGTTTTACGTAGAGGAAAATATTTACCTTTAAAGTGCCTTTTGCCTAATAAATTGAAGGTACATTTTAACCACCTATATGTGTAGCCGGCACCTCTATTAACACTATCACTAGATGTAATTGGCAGCGAACGTGTTAATAAGTATATTTACTAAGAAAAAAGGATCAATAAAAATTTGTTTAATTCAATAGTCTTGGAGAACAAGTACGAAGCAATTCAGAGTCGAGGTTTATTTTCAAATAGACTCTATTTTTTGAAAGAAGCTACTGCAGTGTAGAGCGGCATAAAATAGGCCAGTTCTTTATGTGAATTAGTTACAAATATGTCAGTTCTGACGCAAGATGAAAGAACTGATTGATTTGATTGAATATCCCATGAGAGGAGTGCAATTGTCGATTACAGCGGTAACTGCTCTGTAGAAACCGAAAGAGCACTGCGATAATTGCATTGTTTACGTATCCACGGTAATCCCATTTGCGTATCCATGATAATTAAAAATAAAATCAGTTTGACAAGTAAAGTCGGAAATAGTTATTTGTATACTAAGGCCGCAAAATGCTTTTTCGCGTTCCGAGAGAGAGATTATCGCCGAGGCCGCTCCGGCCGAGGCAAGATAATCTCGAGGTCGCGAAAACATTTCGCGGCCATAGTATACACAATATTTTTCGTGCAACCGTGAAAATTACATAATTTCAATAAACATTATGTCTCTTTAGAAAAGACAGCGTTTCAACGCGAATAGAGAAAATTACACCTCAATATCACAATGTTTCTATGGAGATGAAATATTTAGCAATAAAAATCAATTTGACATTTCTGATTTGATACCCGAAAAATCTAAACGGAAATATGAAAAATGTTACAGCAACTTCAAAGATTGGTGTGTCAACCAAAATGTCAAGACGGTGTCAGAAAACATATTATTAGGATATTTGATGCAGCGATGAAAAGTTGTGAAGAGTTCAACTTTATGGAGCATTTATTCTATGTTAAAGACTATGCTTAACGTACGAGATGGAATTGACGTAAAGAAGTTTTTAAAATTGGTACCATTCCTCAAGAAAACGTCAGTTGGTTATCGAGCAAAGAAATCAAAAGTTTTTACGCATGAGCAAATTGATTCATTCCTCAAACAAGCTAGTGATGCAAATCATCTACTGTGGAAGGTATATTAATATGGAAAAAAAGTGAAGTATGATGTTTTATTCATAATAATTATTATTATAGGTAGTTTTGATAATGGGAATATCAGGAGCATTGCGACGAGATGAATTAGTGAGAATGACCCTCGAAGATATTCAGGAAGACAAAACTGTATTGATAGTAACTATTCCTGATACTAAAACTGATCAAAAGCGTGTTTTTACCATTACTAATCAAGATTATATAAGAATTTACTATAAATATGTAACTCTTCGACCAAAACATACTGCTATTCGTCGTTTATTTCTGAGATATGAAAATGGAGTGCATACGATTGGAAAAATACCTAATATGATTGCAAAATATCTCGTCTTACCAAATAGTGAGGCATACACAGGCAACAGTTTCAGAAGAAGTTCCGCCACGCTGCTTGCCAATACAGGTGCTGATATATCAGTTCTTAAACGAGACGGTGGATGGAAGTCCACTACTGTAGCGGAAGGATATGTCGAGGATTCCATCCATAATAAGAACAAAATTTCCGATGCAATTTCTGGCACTGTAACATCTAGTTCAAATGTAGTCAATCGCAAAATGTTAATGTCCAAAGAAAATAATACGTTTTTGTCTAATGTAAATAATGATTGTTCAGAAACAATAAATTTAGTTGCTTCATCTTCAGGGATGAATATCAGTAATAATATAAACAGTACAATCAATGTTAATATATATCAAAAATAAAGTATGTTTCTGTTGTGAATTTGGAAATAGTTTTTGGTTCGAAATACATTGTTATTGTCATATTTCAGAAATGTCAAATGCTGTAGTGGCGTTCAGTTTGCCGACAGTCACTATGGGAACGGCCGTAAAAATTTTTGTCGGCCGTCACTCAGGGTAACGGCCGCAAAATATCATATTGCGGCCTCTGTTGCGGCTGCAAAATGCTTGTTTTGCGTCCGGTTGCACGAAAATATTTTTAAAAATGTCTCGTTTCGGATGTGATTCATAGATAATAAAGTGATGGAAAGCTAACCAAAGAACACCAAACACAACAGACAATACGTGTGGCGAAAGTTTATGAGCTTTTGTGCTGAAAAAAAATATAAAATCGTATTTTTGAATTTTTTTATTTTGTTTGTACCTAAAAGCATGTTTTAAAATGGATATTTTGTATTAAAAAAAAGAAATAGGAATTTAATATTTAAACCAATATTTGTATTCGCGAAATATTCCCCCGAATTACACGCGTGCATCAAAATAACCAGATAATTTTACATTCGGTCATTTTCATATTTTGTTAAAAGACCCCTCCTTCTTCAGTGTCGGGCTCTTTCTCCAAAATATGAAAATGAGCTCATGCAGTTTTTAGACAACACACTGTCATGCAAAATTATCTGGTTATTTTGATGCACATGTGCAATTACTTCCGACAATTCTCCATACAGGCTTTACGATTTTCTTAACTTTTCCAAAAAATAAGAATGAAGTGCGTTGTCAAAGGCTCCAGCCTCCACAAGATGCAGTCAATGCTTCAAAAACTCTTATTTTGAACGTACCAATAAGCCAGTGGTATGACTTTATTTGAGGATAAATACGATAACAACTTGTTCCTGATCTTTGGGCACAACATGGCCGGCCGGACCTGAACAACAGACAACAACAACAACAGACAGGAAAGTACCGTCGTTGAAAGAAATTTGTATATGATAGATTGTTTCCAACAAGAACTTATCCCCTTTTAAATGTAACAGCTGTTTCCTACTTTTTCTTATACACTTATTTACTTATTTTTTTGCTTAACTTTTTTTTTACAAAAGTTTATTTTGTAATAAATATCATTGTAAATTTAATAACGTTGTTCATATTCATCACCTTCCAAACTTTTTGTTTTATTGACTGGAATTAGTTGATGTGAGGTAACTTATAACTAACAGGATTCAATGTGGCGCCCACATATCTTTGCTTTGCTTAACATAACGTAAATATAAGTAGGATTACCCGAGAACCGGTGAGCCCCACTCCTTGAGTCTCTATTAGCCAAAAATCCACGCCTGAGTAGCTCTTTACCTGAGTAGCCGTTACAAATTGGAGAATACTAGAATTAACTCTAAGAGTTCATCCATATCTCAAATGTGGTTTTTGAAACACAAGATGTTCAATAAAACACGAAGTCCAAACCACAATATTTTAATATTGTCCGAACAAAGAAGGACAAGTAACTTGCTACTAGTTTCGGTAAAACATTACCATCATCAGGCTTAATGAAACATTTACAACTGCAAAACGGTAAGTTGCGATCCAAAAATTACTCAAAGGTATGGTACTACAACATGACATTAATAAATGTGGTATGGAAAGAAAAGAAATTTTAAGTTTTGAAACATACCTTAAAGTTTAAACTTTAATTGTTACTTTAATAAATGGTAAAAACGTAGTGAAGGGGGAAAATTTTTGTTGAATTAAATTTTGAAATGTCTTGTGAATGTCTTTTTAAATTTAAATTTTAATTTTCCAAATAGACCTTTATAAAAAAGGATTTAGTGACAGAAGAACAAGAGAAAGAAATTATTAAAATTTCAACATGTGGAACATGTCGAACTTTTAATTGTAGCCATGAAAGTGGACTGCTAGAATTACTTCAAAAAATGAATATACAGCGCAATTTCTGCGATCTAAAACTGAGTGATACTTTTTCTTCTTGAAAGAATTTTCTTTTTACTAGATTTACGAAGATATGCTTAATACCCTTGGTGATCAATGTCCTTCGTCCTGTCCAAGACCTAAGAAGTTTCGTGTCCAAATCTGCTGGAAAAGTTCTTGCTTTAGTTTTTTGTGATTGCCATGGAAAAAATTTAAGAGAAAAGACGCGGAAAGCTATCCAAAGGTGTTTTGTTTTTGCAGGACAACGCCCCTGCACACAAATCTCATGTTGCCATGCAAAAAATTCGTTATTCAGGGTTTGAATTACTAGAAAACCCCCCTTATTCACCAGATTTGGCTCCGTCCGACTATCATATCTTTCCTCAACTGAAAAAAAGTTTAAAAGGTCGTGAATTTTCTTCCAGCGAGGAGGTAATGAAATCTGTGGAGGTCTGGTTTGCAGAGCAAGAAGAAACATTTTTTTTGAAAGGTCTAGAGACGCTGCAGGTTCGCTGAAATAAATGTATCTAATTAAAAGGAGAATATGTTGAGTCATAAAACATTTTGACATTGAAATTTTGTTTGGTTTTGGTTTTGGCTAAGAACTTTTCAATATACATATGTATATACTGGCCTATGTACTGTTAAAGGTCCACATTAAAGTAACGATTTCCACTTTTTCCACTATAACAATGTCGTTAGGCGCCCGCATTGCAAATAAGCATCAGTGTGTGAACACGATTGGTGTGGGGCAGGAGACCGCGATTTTCCAAGAAATAATACCGAATGCAGGTCGAGTCCGCCGCAAATATCTTCTTTTTTTTTCTTCTTCTCTCGTTTTCCACGAATTCCCTACAATTGCATAGAGGCACACACCACCACGCATCGAGGAGGAAATCGAAATTACCCTTATAAATTGAAATAGGAAGTTGTTCAGATACTGGAAAGATAATAAGATTTGTTTCGTTTTGTAATAGGCTCAGTTAAGAGGATACAAAAAATGTTAATTTCATCCGATTTATTTTTAAAGGATAATCTATTAACGTGTTGAAACATCTTCTCTGTACTGACGAGCTGTTTTCACTCGATTCACTGAATAAATATGATTAGAATAAGCTAAGTATACCGATAATACAGTTATAATCAAAAGTATGGAGTCTTAGGTCGACCATGGTACGATTGCGCACGGCTGGTGTAAACCCCGAAGTAGGAGTGAGCCAATTGAAGCTAAGCCTATGGCAAGAAGCGCTTACTGTGCTACCTTTGCTGCAGGCAACCAATGATGCAGCAATTGAACCCAGGTTTGTGTTTACAAAATACAAATATGTAACGT
>CAJUYH010006615.1:0-19666 GCA_910591685.1 Galerucella tenella | reverse complement strand
AGGACGGCTAAGGCTCTGGAACGGACGTACCTGGGATATCGAATGTCTAATAACGGACATCCTGAAAACGTTTTAGGTACGTACTTGTGCTGTCTGGGAGATGATGTTAATACTGACAGTCTCCAAGAAGGTGGGTATTCTACTCGTATAATCACAATGTAAGATATTTTCTAAGAACTAATAAACTTTATACTCATCAATTGATATCTAGTTGCATAAACAAAATATTGCGTTACCATAGCAACGAACAATAGCTCATTAGAAGTGTCAGTGTGAAGTTGGACGTCAAAAAAGTAAACCAGAGTTAAGGTGAGATTATACGGCAAATAAAATAAAATAAGGAACCAATTAAAATAAGTTAAAAAATAAGGACAAAAAAATATTGATTATAGAGATGAATAAAATAAAATAAGAAGTAAGAGTAAGCCAATCAAATTGCAGCTTTTTGATAATGACTTTGTTAGTGTTTTGTGCAAGCTTAGTGAATTCCACTTTTTGTTTTGGCTACATGTTTTGCCGAATCTACACTTGTCTTGTCACTACAGTACATAACCTCAATAATTATATCTATTCCTTTGAATTCTGTTTGGAATTTTAAAAAATTAAAATCAATACTAAAATGGATGATGGCATAATTTCAATCAAAGTAATAATATTTTTAGGTTACATGAAGAATAATTGGAACCTCAGAACATTTAGAACAGAAATATCTGGGTCATGCGCATTATCGGTTTCCAAACAAATTAAAATAAAATAAAACAAAAAGATAAAAGTTGGCCATCTTTTGTACTAATTCTTATTTACTATTTTACCTTATTTCTTATATAAACGCTTTCATAGAGATGCTTATGTTCATCTTTATTATTTTAATTTATTTTATTCCTTATTTTATTTTATTTGCTGTATAATCTCACCTTTACGCAATAAATTAAAAGAAAAAAGATGTCCACCGAAATTGTGAAAATCGAAAAATTGGAGTATCAGGCCATCATCAAGTACCTGTATTTAAGAGGGTTAAGAGGTAAGCAGATTTAAGAAGATATGCTTAATACCCTTAGTGATCAATGTCCTTCGTCCTCTCCAAGACCTAAGAAGTTTCGTGTCAAAAAATCTGCTGGAAAAGTTCTTGCTTCAGTTTTTTAGGATTGCCATGAAGTAATCATGATTGATTTTTTGGATCAGGGTAGAACAATAACCGGAGATTACTATCCGACATTACTGACCGCTCTACAGGAAAAAACAAAAGAGAAAAGACGCGGAAAGCTATCCAAAGGTGTTTTGTTTTTGCAGGACAATGCCCCTGCACACAAATCTCATGTTGCCATGCAAAAAATTCGTGATTTAGGGTTTGAATTACTAGAACACCCCCCTTATTCACCAGATTTGGCTCTGTCCGACTATCATCTCTTTCCTCAACTGAGAAAACGTTTAAAAGGTCGTAAATTTTCTTCCAACGAGGAGGTAATAAAAGCTGTGGAGATCTGGTTTGCAAAGCAAGAAGAAACATTTGTATCCAATTAAGAGGAGAATATGTTGAGTAATAAAATATTTTGACATTGAAATTTTGTTTGGTTCTATAGTAGGCTAAGAATTTTTCAATATACATCAAAAGTTTAACAGGTAGAGTTAACTGTATGGTACAGTGATGTGAGTAAACTCGAAGATTTGGCAGTAACCTAAACAACCCAAATTTACCCGATAAAATACAAACCTTTTTTGTCATTATAAGTGAATGAAATTAAATATTGATCGACCCATCTTTGACGATAAAAAATCTAATATATCCTCTGTTTATACAAGTTATATAACAATAATTAAACAGAAATCTTATATAATTACATTTCTGTGATGATCTGATATGGAAACTTGATATTTAAGTCGTAGAATCTAATCTGCCAGTCAGTCCCTAGATACCTTCATATCTCAAACCCCCAGCGTATTGAGAAGGATCGATTTATCACTGGAGATGGTTTGAGCTTCTGGTATTTTAGATCAAGAAAGCCGTGATAAAAAATATAGACAACCAGCCCGACGTATTTGATTTACATTCTTTCAACCTTAAGTGGAAACTCTTTCATTATTCCTTTCAATTCTTTAATGAAATACAACCCCTGTTTTACGCAGACCAAACTCCTACATTAATGATAAACCTTTTAGGACAAGCTTACAGTTAAACAGAGAGAAAGTAGATAATTTGGGAAAGGTTATATTGAATTTTCTTCTGTGGGCTATTCGCTCAAAATGTATCCTGGTCTGTTCCATTATTGTTTTACCATTGTTTTTTTATTTAAAATATAACTTTTACGTTTTTATTCAAAATTTTACAATGTAGGGAACGAAATAATGAAGTTCATTTTTAGCTGCTTTAGTCACTTCAATTTATGGTAAAGTCAAGAGCGCTCTTATCGTGCGGGTTCAAAGATCACTAACCAAATGTGTCAAATCAGAAGACACAAAGGTGACCGAAATGTGAGATTACAAATATACCCGGAGAAAATAATGATGGTTGATGTTTTCTGCACACTGGTTGACGAATTTCCACTTTTTCATTCATTCTCGAAATAATCTATCAGATTAAGTACCATTTTTTTAGCTTGAGGATGCAAAATACCGGAAATTTGCTTCTTATTATTCATATTGTCACTTTGAATTGTCAAAGTCACAAAACTGACATATTTAAATGAAAACTTCGCTGGTGAAAGACTTTTTAGAATCGCTGAAAACTAAATACATATCCTTTTTTCTTCCGTCAAAATTGCATACAAGTTCGTTCGGTGAATCTTTTCCCATGTATGAAATTATTCACATAGTACTTTTTGTAGTACGTCTCTTTCCTACTCACAGAATCTAAATCCCCGAAATGAAACCGTTTGTTCCATTACAACGTAATATAACAAACATAGATAGCCATATATGATGAATGTCGACGATAAGTTTAACGCGAATTTGTACGCTGACAGACCAAAGACTTTGTTTACATTTTTACTCATTTTTTTGTCCCTTGCATATGAATTTAATTAAAAAACAGTTGTTATAACGACTTACTTACACCCGAGTGTTCGAATTATTGTGGTAAGTGAACATTATGTATCTACTTATTATTTATTTACTCCACAATGAAAACTAACCTTAAATTGACATTTCATCATGGTTATGGATAGAATTCCATCAAACTGAATTGTATGAAACATATTTTGCTGGGACTACCGCCATATCAACGTGAATTCAACGCTATTGAATTAATTTGGTCAAATTGCAAGTCATATTACAATAAATATATTGGTAAAGATAAGTATTCAGATAGCTCTGTTATAAATATGTGGAAAGAGGCACTGCAACAATGTCATCAACAAATTTAGGAAAAATGTGTTAGGCATACTCATGAAATTATAGAAAAGTGGTATGCCCCAGAGCAAAATATAGTTGATATTAGCATTCAACCAATTACCATAGATATAAATACTGGTGATAGCTCTGATTCTATGAGGAAAATTAAATGAAATTTATTGTATATAATTTATTATTTATTTTGACAACCCAAAAAATTTCTATTTTTCATTGTTGAACCGTACGGTTGGGACGGCTCAATAGTAATGGTTGCTAGCCATAACACTAAAAAGGCAAGCACAGGAGGCTGAGGTGGTACCGGCAAAGGGACGGCTCCTCAGAAAAAAAAAGGCAATTCTGCAAAGTTTCTACTGAGGAAATTGTTATTAATTCTAACTCATGCAAGTAAATTTGCGGAATTACCCTATAAAACTCTGGAATACTAACCGTTTTTTCAAACTTAAGGTTTAGGTAGCATATCGCTAAATGGCTGTGAAATATTTACAATAGCTTCAACAATAAATAACGCACACCGTCGTTTTAGCCACATTCTAATTGAAACATCAATCTACGACCTACGTGTAATTTATTGTATTGATGTATTGCGTTTGTATATGAATGATGACGCATGGGAAAAGATTCACCGAACCAACTGTAAGTCTGACTTATTCATCTTACGGATTTTATTTGAAAGTTATGATTAAACGCAATAGAAGAAAACAAAAACGGTGAGTATGTCTTTGTTGAATCGTATGACCCGCATGATAAGACTGCATTTGATATGCCTACAGTTTTTTTCACGATATAAGAAACTGACCTGACTTGGCTTATGCTTGAGATGCAATAAAACCATAAAACTTTTCGGATTTACAGTGCAGAGCCGCACTATACCTGATGAAACATTAACTTTGTTGGTTAACATTTCAGATATTAAAAATGTGCAATTTCTTCAAAATTTTGATTTTTTATCGAATATAGTTCCTTAAATTATTTCATTCAAATATTTAATAAACTATTTCACTTTTGTGATTTAAGGTGGAATAAACTAGTAGACCAAAAATCAATATTCTAGAAGTATTTTACCGCGAAATTTAAAATTTTGAACGGTCTTTAAATAAGGATGAGAAAGGTCTTCTCTCATCGTTTCTCGACAATACAACAACTGTGCAGTAATCCATGTAATTATTTTAACAAAAGTTTAAACAAAAACTAATACGCTGCCGTTATCCCTAAAGTACCTATCTGGATTACTGGTATGTTATTTTTCTTGTTACCTTTATATTTTAAAAATTTCATAGTTCAATATTAATAGTCAATGAGTAATTTTTTTGTACAAAATGGCTACCCATTTTGGAAGCCAAATGGTTATACATTTCCTCTCCTATCTAGCTAAGTTTAATATTAGATATTTTTAGTTATATATGATTGTCTCTTATTTTTCAATACAAATCATATATTTGTCCAGGCTGAATCCTTAAGTTCAATTATTAAATTGTATCTATCGGGCTGGACAGATATCCTCATGCCTAAATTCTTTTTTGTTACTTTTTTTTACTTATACCGTTATAATTATTATAGCCCAGTTCCTGGGATTAACATTTCCTGGGAAAAACAGTTCCTGGGAAGAACAGTTCCCGAAAAAAAAGTTTCTTGGAGCACAGTTTCTGGAGAGTCTTACTGTTTCTGGGACACAGATTCTGGTTTGACGAACAATTTTTCTGGATCATAGATTCCTGAGTAGCAAACAAGCCTCTGGGTCACAGTTCCTGTTAAACTGAAAAGTTTCCCAAATACCGTTACTACAGACAATCCATAGTACCTACATAGACAGCTACATCATCAACATCATCGTCTACTTCAAACAACTATTTTATTGTGCTAAGTATTTTTTTGTGGTATTTGCTACTAAACCATCTTTTTTTTGTAATTTCAAGACTATAATTATATACATTTTTTTTTACTCTGTTAGTTTTATTTACTATGCAGAAACTTTCCTTTTTTTAAACAGATTAAAAGTTAGCTGACCATTAAATTCGTTTTTCTTTCTAATTTTCTTTTAGGAAAGAAAATTAGTGGCGCCCTACAATTATTACTTTTTCTATTTTTTTTCTAGTTTTGCTTAAGTAAATTCTTTTCTTCATATTAATAAGTTAACAAGGCCCTGCGAACTGGCTGAGGTAACCTCCAAATTTATTGGTTAGTTAGGCAAGAACCTACATTATTCACTTTAAATTTTTTTTGCGTCATTCAACATCATAATTTCATCCGCAAAATTGAGCAACTTTTGTTCCATTGGCGCTCAACGGCAATCAACAACAATTTGGTTTCACTGATGAAAAAGAGAAAGTAGGTACTTATAATAAGAATGACCCATATAAAAATTAGAAGTTATTACAGATACAAAGAAATCTCAGTAATCCCAATTGCATGGAATAAATTCTTTTGATGATTTCAGATGCAGATTTGTTGAGAGTAGATTTTAAAACCTCTTTAAAAGAACATTTTACATTTCTTTGATAGTATGCGCTTTTCCAAAGTTTACTAGTGTAAGATGCCCGCAAACCATTAACTTCCCTTTGTGACGTCGTTCGTGGTTAAGTGTTTGAAAGTGTTTCAAATCCTCACCTATTTTATCGGGTCTACAACTCCACGGCTTGCAAGAACCTCCCAGCATGCTGATCATTGAAAATGTATTGAATTTTTTTTGTTGAATACACTCCGAGTTTAATATAAATTCCTAAAGCTTTCTTAAAATTGATATTGAAAGTTGCTTCATGAAAATTGATACTTCCTACGAAAAAAACATGTTATTCAATCTCAGCATCTTAATAACTTTCAAAACCTAATTATAAAGCAGATACAGCAAAGATATTTTTTTAAATTTTATTAAGAAACCTGAGAAAACTTGTGATATATTTTACAGCCCTGGGCTAGAACAATTGAAACATACCACAATATTTTCTATATTTTTCAATTAAACGCTTCGGCAGCTATCTAGCACTACCGCTCCCTAACAGGAAATTTAGTCGAACCCGCTAGTATACTAACCAGTGGTAGAAACATCATACCTCCTGTTTATTGGTATAATACCTGTAAGCTGTGATATGTTGCTCAGACACCCATCCAAGTACTAGGGATGGACAAATCAATTTTATTACCCCTTCCAAAAGGTAGTTTTTGTACCGCCCCCAAGAGCACCACTATCTCACAGTATACCAAAACAACCAGTAGTGCATCTCAACTTCGCGCATCGGTTGTGCGCAGTTCGCCATTTCGGTTTAGAAACCTCTCAATTCCAGCAAGGACGGCGTATATGCCTATATTCTACTTCGGTTTAGGGACAGTTTAGTTTGGTTTAGTCGCGTAAGCAGTGGCGTAGTGTGAATTAAAACTTTTGGAACTTTAGTTCTTTACGCCAGGTTATGTTTGAGCGACCAGGGGTCGCGACGCAAAAAATCTGGCCGTTACGCGTTACGTTACGCTACGTTATGTTACGTTGCTTCGTTATGTGCCTTGCTTGCGTGCTTATGCCTCCTTAGTCTCTCTCTCTCGTTTACGGAGCAGCGATTCATAATAATATGCTCCTGCCGGGATTCGAACCCGGGCCGCCCGCGTGCAATGCGAGCATTCTAACCACTGAACCACCGATGCTATATTGAAATTCTATGCAAAGCTGGTATTCGCAGTGCTGGTGATCTACTTGAATTTGTTCGGATACATTTTTACTATTATTTCCATAATTTTTTTTGCGCGATTAAGGGGTCTAGCACATTTACTTTTCGAAATACAGGGTGTTGAAATTTTGGAAACTTGAATGTTTTAATTCGATAACTTTAAAATGGATGGATAAATTGATTTGACATTTGGCAGGTTGTTTTTAAATGTAAAAGGGCATATTTTTAAAGAAATTGTAGTTTGTGTAACTAGTGTGGATATGATGGCCATATCGCACGAGGACGAAGTTTGAGCACGACGCCGTAGGCGGAGTGCTCAATCGTTCAAGTGCGATATGGACAATCCACACGAGTCGAGCAGCATATTTTTTCTACGACCCACTTAGGAAAAAATCTAGAAAATAAAAATTTCTATAAACTGTAATATAACTTCAAATTAAAAATTTAACAATTCAATTTTATGTTTCCACTAATTTTGTGGTAAACGTACAGTTCTTGAATGTCCAATTTTTATAATGCTACGGTTTCCTTTTTTAAATATACGATGCTCTTATAAGTAGATGTTGCCAGTCGGACTCCCTCATGAAGGACTCCCTCATGAAGAGTACCGTACCATTATCCATAATAATGAATATTCTGCTAAATATTTAAAACATCTACCTGTTGTCGTTATTAATATCAAGCTGAATGATTATTTAAAAATAAAATTAACAAAAAAAAAATTCCAAACGGGGAATCGGACCCGGGTCTACCGCGTGAGAGTCTGGTGTGCTTACTACTCAACCACCAAAGAATATACAAATCGTTTATCCATAACGTCAGATGTATTACATAACTTTTGCTTAAAAGGAACTAAAGTTCCTACCGTGAGTCCCGCGACACGTTCTACCTTTTTTTTTGAGTGACAGTAGGTAATCAAATAAGATGAATAAAGTTAAAGCAGGTGTGGTTTGTGCTGCAAAGAACTGTAAAAGTAAATCATATTTGTATATTAAAAAAAAGTTTTTTTAGATTTCCCTGTTTTCCTGTTTTATTTATTATAAATTTATATATAAGAGCTCGATTATATTATACACTTAAATAGAAATTTCAAAAAAGATAATAAAGAAAGAAAGAAATTTATTGAACTTTACAAAAAGGTATACAATGTTATGCCAGTTACTTCTATAATTAAACAAACACAACATGTTTAGACACGTCATTACACACTAAAAGTTTAAAATTAACTTACATATGATTACATTTATTTTACAATTAAAATGGAATTTTATTTATTTAATTGAATTTAAAAGAGTGAATCAATCTTCATATGAAGATCTGGGCCATTCAAAATCGAATACCTCCTCAATATCAAAAAATGCCTGCCCTACAAGCGCCTGTTTTACTATAAATTTCAATTTCTTGAGTATAAAATTTTTCCATAATATTGGAAGAGTGTTATACCTACCTATATCTTACAGTAATAGAATTCTGTTTACTAGCAGTACCCTCCTGATTCATTTTTGTTAGTCTAATCAGGTTTTTGTATTTTTTATTATAGTTGTGTATCATTGATCCAGTGGTATACTTATATTAATATGTTTATTTTTATGCACAAAAACGATAGCTTCCAAAATGTATAAACAAGGTATTGGGAGAATCTCTAATTTAATAAAAATAGGCCTTGCATGATCTCTAACATTATAATAATTATTAGTTAATTATTTGGCGTCATATCTAATGAAATGAAATCCTAATTTGTAATTAAATATTATCGGATTATGAAATTTAACTAGGTATTTAATAAAAATCAATAAGCATATCCTCTGTTTTATTACAATTTGTTTTGCTACTGTTGCCGATTCTAAATGCTCTAGAGTTTTTTCCTTTCAAATTGTTTATTATATAACATTCACAACATTAATCTACTCAATAACATTTTCTTCGAAACATAAATTTAACAACTTTGAATTATATTAATCCTTCCCTGTCCAAAAAGTAGAACTGTTAGTTAATACGGACCTCGTATCTAAACCCGAATGGCCGTTTCAAGGCCAAATAAAATTATTGCGCACAAGCGATGCGCGAAGCTGAGATGCACTACTGGATGTTTTGGTATAATGTGACTATCTGGATCCACCAGCTGGAACGAGCCAATTATAAAAGGTGTCCACTACAGTGCTGTATCGACGCCAAATGGACTATGCTTCCAGCTTATGGAAAATAAAAGACCACTCTAATGCGGATATTTTGATACCAACTTATTCGTCTTGAAAAATAGAACATTTGATAACATTGCGCCAATGTTGTAATTTGATTAATAAACCCACAAAATCAGTTTGTTTGTCAGAAATTTTCGAATCGATTACATAATCTAACCATTCAATAGGACACCACCTGCTGTGGTGAAACAGAGTCGGACTTGTGACTATAGTTGTACATAGTTAGGTTACGTTAGGTTAGGTTTGTGGTGAGTGGGTCTATAAGGCCATCCACTGCGACTCACAAGAGTCTATTGTGGCTCACACCTATTCAGATTTCACCAAACAAATTCAGCTTCTTAACAAAGCCGATTATTTTATTTGGTGAATGATATTTCAGGTCCGAGGGCGAGAGAGAGACCCTGCCAAACATCAGATACCTGATTCGAGCCGCGGCGGGGCAGGCACAAATTATATGCTCTGCTGTTTCATCATCTTCCAAACAAAGACGGCAAGTCGGATCTTCCGACAGTCCAAGTTTTAGCATATGATGATTCAGATGACAGTGGCCTGTTGAAAGGCCTGTTAGACAACGTAGGTCATGCCTGCTATGGTCTAACATTTGTTTGGAGACATACTTCGAAGGATGTATAAAAGCCTTTGAATGAATCAATCCTGGTAAATTATGCCAGAAGTCTAAAGCTCTTCTTGCTGTCCAGGTATTTAGTGTTTGTTTGGCAAAACTTATTGCGATGCCAATTGTGGGTTCTGGTCCGATAGAAACACGTGCGGCACCCTCCCTTGCAAGAAGGTCTGCCTTCTCGTTTCCTTCCATGCCAGAATGGCCAGGGATCCAGACCAGCAATACTTTATTGAGTTCTCCTATTGAGGAGAGTCTTTTTTGGCAGCCTAAAACCAATTTCGACGTTACACGGCGAGAGCTAAGTGCTTTCAAAGCCGCTTGGCTGTCCGAGAAAATTTTTATTGTTCTATGTATGTGATTGTCTTGCTCCACTCTCTCCACACATGAAACAATGGCGTAAATTTCCGCCTGAAATACGGTTGCATAGGATCCTAGAGAGGTTGAAATTTCTGTCCTAGGTCTGCGCCCGTATACACCTGCACCAGAGCCTGAGGGTGTTTTTGAGCCGTCTGTGTACATAAGATGAATACCCGTTTCGTCGAAACAAAATAATAGGATTATACTTTTCAGTTGTATAAAGATATGATAGATTATAGATTGCAAATATTTATACCTGACAGATCCCCGACAGGTGATAGGAGTATGAAAGAAAAGGGCGTATCCATCTAATTGTAGACTAACAAGTTTTAACTACAAATGACCAGTTTTAATAAATGTGTGTGCTAGAAGTGTGCGTATTCAATTTAGAGATTTTTTAAAGTCAAGTATTTAAAAACTAAGAAAATGCAGTGTTACGTTTGTGAACATAGAGTTCGTACTAGAGCATTTCGGCGTTGTGAGGAATTAAACGATCTTCCAGAGGGATTTCAGAACGCGGCCCGCCATCGTAGAGGGAATAATAATTTGCATAAAAGAAATATGGAAAATGGTGAGGTTATAGACAGGTTATGTCCGACACATCGAACCTAACGAAGAGATTCGACATATTGATGGCTATTACTGTACTTGCAAAACTGGAGCTCGAACACTTGGATGTTGTGCACATGTAGCTAGCGTGATTTGGTATTTAGGATATGCTAGACACCAACCTAATATTAGATATCCATCAACCAGATTACTAAATACTGCACTTGACGCTGCTGATCGAACTATACCTAATCATGAAGAAATATAATGATGCAAATTATATGTGCTTCAGGGAAAACACTCATCGCCATCAAAATATATATAACATAAAACCCGGCTTCGGCCATCCAAAAAATTTTTAAAAAACAAAAAGGCGACTTTAGCTATCAAAAAAATATAAAAACCCCGGCTTAGGCCAATAGAAATTTTTTTTTCAGCTACACTTCGCGGATAAAAGGTAATGAGGTCCTTAGGCGATGCCTGTGGGGGGAAGGTGGAGCGCGTAAGAGGGGATACTCTAAGAATTATACATTATCTTTTAGTATCACCCTTCACGTCGGGTTCATTACCTACACACATTTCACAAGCATTTTTGTATTAACAGTTAATAGACATTTAACATCTAACTTATAAAAAAAATTTCTTCTGCATCCCTATCCTATTTTTTTAAGAGTTACCGATGCCAACAACTACACTACAAAATACTACAAAGAAAAAACAACATATAAAAATTAACTCACAAAATTGGGTCGGCTCAACCCTGTCTGGTTTTATTTATTCATTTCTTATCTCCGTACTTGGTGGAATCAGGTGGAGTCTGTAATAAAGGTTTGTTTACGTATTTTTTCTCTGTCTTACTCAATCTCCGTAAGCGATTTTAAAAATAATATCATAATGGTACTGGTGATGGTACCTTTTTACGGAAGACGGGTTGGTTCATTGGTGAATAGTGGACTAGTGCACTCGTGTACATATTGGAAGGGGCCACGTGCACACGATGGAGGAGGCCGCGTCTACATGCTGGAAGTGACCTCTCCCACAAGCTGGAAGTGGCTGCGTGCGGGATAAATGCAGACGCTTACCATATCCCGGAAGGTAATTTCCATTTTTAATTTCAACGAAGCTCATTTCCAACTTTTACTTTGAAATTCTTCCACTATTGTCTTATTTCAATATGAACAAAGGTTCAGGTACTCCTGAACTAACAGCTTCTCCCAGAATAAAGTGGATATCTGCATTTATCCCGTACGAGGCCACTTCCAACGTATGTACTTGGTTAGGTACTTCCAATATATGTACGCCTGCACGCGTAGATATGCTGGAAGTGACTGTGTGCGGTACCACTAGTTCACTAGAGACCAATGAGCCAACCCGGCTTCCGTACGTTTTTTCTGTAATCAATGGCATGTCAAATAATTGCATACTCGTCAAACTATTATGTAGCCTTGTTAAATTGATTCATACAACTAAGTTTTGAAGTGGTTCTGGAATCCCAATTTGAATCAAAGACATGGAATATATTATAATGTACCCAAAACATATAAACTGAAGGATCAGAGAAAATAATGCTGGAACAAATTAATTAACCTATCTGTTCCATCGCACCCCTGGACTCAATATTTAAGTTCAAAGTATATTTAGACGATGACAGGAGACTGGTTTGGGTAGAAATCCAATTATAAGGGTCATCAATTTGAAAGGAAAAAATTCACTTAATAATGACAACATCAAAGTTAATGTTGCACCGACAAAGTTTTAAGGTATAGTATGACAAAATAATCTTCTGTATTTGTAAAATAATAGTTTCCTACATCAATAGTTAGTCCGAGAACTGGTAGATATTTTTGAGTAAATATCCAGGTGCACTAGTGTTTATAGTGACGTTTTGAGAATGTCAAACCCGTGTTTTAGATGCGGTTTTAGTGACAGAAGTAGAAAATAGTATATTACACACCGAGGTGGGAAGAGGTTCATTATTAAATATAAAAAATATTCATCCAAAATATATAATATCAACGATGACATTATTTTAGAGGGCGGATGAGTGCGGGAAGTGATGAGGGCGGGAACTATAATTTGAAAATATTTTGAAATATACAGGGTGTTCCAATAAAGTGTGGCGTATCAATGCTACTATTTTTCAAATGGAACACCCTATATGCTTTCGTAATTTTCAATTCTCCTTGGAGTGCTGATTTCGTAGATACCACATACTTGCGGTCTAAATTGAATATTTACAGAGATACAGGGTGTTAAAAATCACCTAATTAATAAAAATGTGGTAAATTTTTGACCACCCTGTATTAAACTTTCTTTACCACCGTCGAGTAGCCCTTGAAAAGTTATGATAGGGAGATGTATGCCGTTTTGCCAAAAATTCAGCAGTTTTCACAGAACAAAAATATTTAATTTAGTATGTGGTATCTACGAAATCAGCACTTCAAGGAGAATTGAAAATTACGAAAACATATAGGGTGTTCCATTTGAAAAATAGTAACTTTGATACGCCACACTTTATTGGAACACAAGTGTTTTCTATAAATGAATCAGTAGTAATTAGCCATAGTGGGTGAATAATTTTATCCCACTGGAAAAATTGTTTAAATAAGTAAGAAAAACATTAAAATACTTAAAAAAAAATCAAACCCTTTTATATTATTCGTTTGTTACGTCTCTGTAAATTGATCCCAATAGGATCATTCTTCTGAATATATTTGTTCCATTTTTATTTTGTTTACATTATTCCATAGTCTTGTACAATAAATGAAAACTTAAATTTAAAGTATATCAAATATTGAAGATTTACTGCAAGACTTAATTTCAATTATCAATACTCCTGTTCTTTACAAAATCGTTTTCAAACGTAGGTTTTGGCTATGCTTTCCGAATCTATGGTTATCCTGAATCTGATTCTGCTCCATCGAGCAGAAACTGCACTGTAATCCGTAATATGAATTTGGGGGCTCTTTTAATTTATTGAATGATTTTTAAAGTATCCAATGCTCAAAAGCTTTTATATGGATTGAAAATTGTTGGGAACTTTCTAATCTAATCATCTTTGTAGATTGTATAAAAAGGGAATTTAAATAAAAATGGTGAAGTGGCTTATAAAGAAGGAAAAAAAATAAATGCGTGAGCATTTTTTGCCTGTTACTTTTTTTTGGGTAATGATATTCAGATTCAATCCGCTTACTACTACTTACTTAAGAAAAAAACTGAAATATTTCAGGTTAAAACAGGCAATGAAGCTAAATGGTTAAATTTGTAAAGTAAGCTCCTTCAGATCTTCTTCCTGGAGAAATTTTAGGATATTTGCATGGTTTCTCTTACTTAAGAGAGTAGAACTCTTATGCGGCGTCGTAAAGTCTACAATAAATATGGCCTTAAGCAAGTGCGCGGCCCTAACCTAACCAAACATCTCTAGAGTGGTGGGACAGAGATAGGTGAAGTAGTTCATTAGAGAATATTTGCAATGGTCCCAATGGTCACATCTTCTCTTCTCAGCGCTGCCTATTTCAATATTACATTGGTGCTGATAGCGCAAAAGGGTTCACGAATTTTCGAAACTGCTGTAAAACTATCCAGATAAAAGTATCAATTGACTGTACTGTACACTGCTGAATTCCAACACAAGTGATAAATTTGATCGATAGGTCAAGTTTTACAATCCAATATTCAAATCAAAGCTACGAGATTTAAAGTGCTCTTATGAAAAGTGTTTTATTTGTAGTTTAAAATTTAATTTAAAATGTTTTTCCTTCGATTGTAAAAATCTATCCATCCGATTTTCAATGTTTATAGCATCAGGTGTCGTAGTTTTTTATTATTCCATACAATTTTCGAAGTAGGATTTCAAAACGGCAAACATAAACTAAAAGGGTTTTCATTATGACCCTAAAGTAAAGTAAGAAGTCGAGAATCAGAGATTCCGCTTTTTAAAATACTTATAAAGTCTGTTCTTGAACTGTAATCTGATTCCCTTGTTCTCTATTTCTTCTTCTTTCAGGAGAATTTAATGTAAAACAACCATTAAGACGTCTAAAGTTTCTATAGAAAAAGTGACTTCGCGGATGATTCGCATTTACATCTTATAAAACTCTTGAGAATTTCATTCTAACTATTCAAGAATTTACATAATTTTTAACATAGGCAAGATGATAGGTAGATATATTCAGTTAAAATGATAACCAAGAAGCATTCGTCTTTGCAATTAAGCTCATGTTATTGTTTACCTACAGATTGCGAAAAGTCTATTCAAGTCATACCACTTACACAAGTACAACAAGGAAAATATGAGAAAAACTTCTTGAAAGAGAGATAAGAATAATTGTGAGCATTGTTGCCAGAAGCGCAGATTAATTTGTTCAAATGATATTTTGTGTAAAATGGGGGGGGCGATGAACATTCTCTCAGCCTCTGGAACTAAATACGCCCATCGCTAGCTGCCCACAATTATTCTTCTCTCTCTTTCAAGTAGTTTCTCTCATATTTTCTTGTCGTACCTTGTCGTAAGTTTCCTGTATATGTTTCATTTCTAAACAGCTCAATAGATTGTTATTTCAACAATTTCTCTACAGTTCATTCTAAATAACGAGTTCATGTTAAAGAAAATAATAATATAAAAATAATAAGTAAATAGAAAAAATTCTCCTGGGGTAGGAACGAATGGAAATTAAAATAGGTTTTCAATTCAATCCACCACTCTCATATTATCACAAAGCACAAACGTAGAAAACCTCACATATATTCTCATTTCCGCATTCTATATCTCTAGGATAATATACGAAATATAAATATAAGACTATAAAAGTCAAATTAGAATCAACAAACAGAGTATTTCATTCTACGTTCGAGCGATATTAAAATACCAGAAAATCAATCCACTGATAAATGATGTTAATAAAATTAAGCTATTTCCTTTATTAGCTAGCCTAACTTTATGCCATAATCATAGTCAAGCAAAAACATAATTTTCAGGTGATACATTTATGGTAGTTCTGGACACAGGCGTGTATAGGATTTTTACGATAAAAAGACAATGATATCATTTTTAGTTACTTTCCTGCTTATCAGAATAAATATTAATCTACCAACCGTAAATACAATTTATACTCAACAGCCAGGGAAATTTACAGCCAACGGGTTGGCAAAACTTCAAGACGTTGTCAGATCAACTAGTAAAATTCCCCAGATTGTTTTGACGTTTAATGACATTCGATCATCGTCTAATATTTACAAGTTTTTTTGGTGCTTTTAAATCATTGTTCCTTGAAGTTTAAAAAAATTGTTATTACTAATTATTCAGGAAAATCTACAGTGTGTAGTTAATAAAATGACGAAGCAGCTGAACAGTAAATGTTCAGAGATGGTAACATCATTGTTACATCATTGTTATTTTGAACGAGCCAAAATGGTCGCCCGATTACTGCTGTAAGAGACGTAAGTAGTAGTATTCACTATTTGTATTCATTATTATTAAGAACTGTCAATCTAACATCAGATTGAGTTTTCTAGTTTTCGTTAAGTAAGGAAAAAAACAGCTTGGCAACACCACAATATTTTGCTTTGCAACGTCATCGGCTTTTTATTGCAAATAAACTATATTATGTTTTTTCGGGTGGTTGAAATCGAATTTTTAATTTTTGCACTCAAATGGAATTCGAAATAAACATATTTTAAATTAAGGCCCGGTCTTTCCAAGTCTGAATAAAGTTGTAAATTATATATATATTTATCAAATAAGCACTAGATTCGTCATTTCGTTATTGGATAATTTATATTCGCGGAATATATAGCATTACTCTACAGTTAAGTTCGAAATAAAATTGTTCGGGCTGTGAATAACAACCGACTGATGACGATTAACTACGAATTGAGTTATTCTCTTTTTTAAAGTGTTGGCGATTCTAACCTAGTTTAAATAAAAACTGTCACATTTATTTTGAAATGGTTATTTTTAATGATTTCGAGGAACTCGAAGAACAAGAGATACAAGAAATTGTAGATTTTGTAAACACAGAACGTCACCCATATACCGTTAGAGAACGTGTTGACCACTTTGAAAGTTGGGATGATAAAGAATTCTTGTTTTCCACAGTACGTATGTACTTCGAAACAACTTCAATCAGTGAAGTTTACTGCAGGCTTCCGTTTATTATTGTTGTGTTGTTATTTTGGTTCATTCTGTAAAATTACTTTTCCTTCGTTGGTAATACACAATTTCAGCAATTATTCAAATATTCACAGGAAATCCTGATTTCAGTGCTGTCAAGTACTGAAGTTAGAAAAAACTAGCAATAGACTATCTCCTGTCAATACATTCAAACCTCTCGCTCAATGAAAGCTTATCTTTTACAGGTGTAAAAAAAACTGCAGGGGTTCGTGAGGATGAAAGAAAAGTGGGGAGGAATGTTCAATAATGATCCCCGAATCCATCCAACAAATTCCTGCGATAGATACTATTGAATATTTGGATAAGAAGCAGTGAAAAGGCAAAGTGCACACATATTCAGCTGTTTCATCATCTCCCAGACAAAAATGGTACGAGTCTCTTCTTTTTGGGTATAATATTAGGTCCGAAAATAAACAAACAAAAATTATCCAGATTTAAAGCCATCAAACAACAATTTATCAAGAGCATTTACGAAAATGGAAAAAAGTAACAGCCAAAAAAGAGCAGTTTAGGGTTTGCTTTTCCTTTCTCATTTACCTCCTTTGCTTTCGTTCTAATTAGGTTCAGTTGGAGAAAATTATAAATACCAAATAAGAACGTGGTTGTTGAAACGCTACGGGCACAAGGAGGGTTCTTTCCTTCGTAATAGTCGGCGCCTATAAAGCCGTCGATAACTTACTTTGTTTTTAACGATTACGGGCATGGAGAAAGCGTGTTGGAACTTGTTTCAAACGTGGAGCGGCACAACATTAAACGTTCAGTTATCCTTCGCTTGTTTCTTAATTCCTTCGTAAAGGATATATTCTTGAATAATTGTTAATCAAAGTTCAAATTTTACTCTCTTGATTGAAGTAATTCATTATTTTTCTTTTGTACATTTTTAACGTGATACCACACTTGGCAAGAGACAACATAGTGTCTCTAGTGTGGGTAACATGACATGAGGGGAAGAATTGATGGACCTGTTAGCTAAAAAAGACTCAATAGAAGAGTTCATAACTTTTTGCTCTGCCCAAAAAATATTATTCCGCGATTCCAGAAAAAACAAAAAATAGTAAAAAGCTTTGATGTACTTTGGTAATCCTGAATTGTTTACCGATGAGCACAGACAAGAAGATATTTTCAAGATTATCCAAAAGTTTATCTGTAAAATCTATAGTGTCCCCGATACACACGATGTTAACGCTGCCCGTCTTCAGCTATTTTTAAATAATTGCAGCGTATCTAATATAAATGAAGAATTTAACCGTAAAAATTTAAAAAACTTTGATGCAAGCAGTTCGCCACCGTGTAAAACTGAGTTATTCCAACAAGTTCTACGAGCTAATTACATTTCTAGCATATGGAATTATGCACATGAAAAACAACCAACCATTTTTACTCCTGAACAAAATTGATGGAGGTTAGAGGAAAACCAGTTTCACTTTCATTGGTTTGATGGTGACCAATTACCAAGGGACGTTGGTGAATCTCTTCAACAATCAGGTACTATAATTGGAGTCCAAGATTAAAATTTATCAAACTTGGAATTTTATGTATTTTAATTCTTTCGATTGTTTTTTGCAGAAGAAGTTGTCAGCAACAACATAACTGATGACGATGAAGATGATGATGACTCAGTTGGATAGTATCGTGATTGGTTTTTTATGTTTTCTACAATAAAATCTGAACAGATTAATTATACCAAATGTATTAAATGAATTAATTTACTTTAATACTGACTAATTATTACGTTAATATTGAAATTAATCTTATTGAAATAGAGATGCAAAAATCTTATATCGGAAGCTGTACCTTAAGTATTTTTCATATATATACTCTGAGACGCATGCGCATAATGCTTTCGCGCTCATACTCACGGCTGAATAATTTTGCTGTTTAGGGGGTGTTTGGCCAATCAATTTTGTCTGACTAATTAAATATAACTTCGTAACAATTGTCTTAACAACATATTTAAAAGTCAGACATGTAAAAATAAGTTAAGTTCATTTATTTCTTGTAGAGCTTCAAAGCGTCTGACAAAAGTTCTGGCCCATGAAAAGTGTCTGACGCTTATGGTATAACTTTATAATAATACTCTCCAAAATATATATAAAAATCAGCTATAAAAATTTAAGTTAAATAACTATTAATTTTAGTTACCTTGTACCTGCCCAGGTGTCACTCGGCAAGCTCCACGAGCGCGCAGGTATTCTGAGCACATAAGACACTACTGAGAACATGAGGTTTCATTTATGTGAAAATAAGTTGTGTCTTATCGCTCTGGGATCTTACTCTATTACGAACTTTGACATAATATTGCAAAATTAAAATACAATGCATGTACTGGTGAGTTAATTACAAACTCATATATTCAGCGATCAATAGCTTTTCTCATCAATTTCATGCCAAAATCGCAGTTCGTAAACAACAAGGTTGGTATGACGTCCATCGCCAGTTCAAAGTTTGAACAAGATGCCGTTGGCGGAATTGTTTACAGTGCAAGTTTAATTTTATACTCGCCGTTGTATTTGACTATTTCACTGAAGTTTCCAGCTGTTGCATTTTCTCGCTTCATTTTACACACGGCAATAGTCTCTCATACACAATGCCAAAAAGTGATAACAGGGCATTGAAGCATTGTTCTTTCTGGTAGTATTCTAAATTCTAAAGAGTGAAGTAAAATTGAATCTATATTTTCAGAATAGTTTCATTCGGAATTACTGTTCAGTCAATCAGTTTATCCGCTACCTACAAACTTTAAACTTGGTATAATAAGTTTCAG